>JAAWWB010000571.1:0-29130 GCA_018804465.1 Populus tomentosa | reverse complement strand
GTGGTATTATCGGAGCATGAGATGCCGTATCATCTAAGGGATCTTCATCTTGCCAACCTTGGGCACCTCGGTTCATGCCCCTCCTTTCTAAGGAGGGCGGCTCAGTTCGTGTCCCTTGTCGGGTGCGTACCATCCTGAAATTCATCACAACACCACATTTATTAAGGATCCTCAATCCATACCAAGTGCTCTGATACCAACTGTAACAACCCGGCTTTCCAAGCCCCAAAACACAATAATTTTTTTTTTTTTTATGCATTCATCCACATGTGCGGCAATCAATGAATCTAAATCCCTCACATCATCGAAATACAATCCATACAATCAACATTTCATTTCAAAGTGAATCTTACACACACGTAATATTAGGTTGCTTGATTTGAAGTTCGTATTAAAATATATACATAGACATGAGTTACATTCTTCTCCTACTAATAGTCATCACAATTTTAAACAAAAAGGATCTAATAAAAGTTATACATTCAGTACATTGATCCATACAAATACATTGTTATTTAAGATACATCTACATAATTCCTTGCAAATAGTTCCCGTGTATCGGGTTTCCTAACATCTCGTTGGTGTGAAGTCCCTGCAGCAGTACAAACATTTAAGAGAATGCAAATATTTAATAATAATAATAAGGGTAACTCACGGTTTGCAATTAAATAAAACTTTAACAATTATAATTTCTTCATGTATTTTGCTACAACAACTATAGTACATATAGATACACAAGTTTCGGATGCCATTCGCCAAAACTAGTCATTCATTGTGTCGGCCTTCCATGGCGAAAGCTGCGTCGCTGCCGATCCAAAATCGGCAGCAGAAACTGCATTGCTGCCGATCAGGACTCGGCAGCGAAAACTGTGTTGCTTCTGCCGATCCAGAATCGGCAGCGGAATCTGCGTCGCTGCCGATTTCTGTATCGGCAGCAGAATCTGCGTTGCTTGCCGATCCAGAATCGGCAGCGGAACTCTGCGTCGCTGCCGATCCAGATCGGCAGCGGAATCTGCGTCTCTGTCGATTTCTGTATCGGCAGCAGATCTGCGTTGCTCGCCGTCCAGAATCGGCACGGAAATCTGCGTCGCTGCCGATCCATATCGGCAGCGGAATCTGCGTCGCTGCCCGATTTCTGTATCGGCAGCAGAATCTGCGTTGCTGCCGATTCAGAATCGGCAGCGGAAATCTGCGTCGCTGCCGATCCAGAATCGCAGTGAAATCTGCGTCGCTGCCGATCCAGAATCGGCAGCGGAAATCTGCGTCGCTGCCGATCCAGAATCGGCAGTGAAATCTGCGTCGTGCCGATCCAGAATCGGCAGCGAAATCTGCGTCGCTGCCGATTTCTGCTTCGGCAGCGAAGTCACTCTTTATCCCAGCCATCCATCCGTTTGGATGCCATTAGTCGAAGCTAATCATTCTTGTCCCGGCCAATCCATGCGGACGCCATTAGCCGAAGCTAATCACTCTTTTGTCCCGGCCATCCTTTCGGATGCCATTAGCCGAAGCTAATCATTCTTTGTCCCGGCCATCCCTTCGGACGCCATTAGCCGAAGCTAATCATTCTTTGTCCCGGCCATCCGTTCGGATGCCATTAGCCGAAGCTAATCACTCTTTTGTCCCGGCCATCCTTTCGGATGCCATTAGCCGAAGCTAATCATTCTTTAATCAACATTCAAGCGTTCAACAATCTAATATCGGTTCTAACAATATGATAGTACTCAAGTTAAAATATTTCAAGATTCAACGTAAGAAAAAGGAAGGTGCAAGTCACCTACCTGCTCCACCTGTGGGTCGTTCCTGTCTTGATGATGGTCCACTCCCGACCGCAACCACCTAAGACATCAATGGTCACAACTTAGCACATTTGTATTTATTTTATTTTTGAATCATATTCATCATCACACTTATTTCAAGAGTTCATATGTTACATTCAAGTGTTCCCTATTTTACATCATCATAACATGCAATTGTTACTAGCATTTAAGTCATTCCCGCCTAGGAGGCTTATTGTAGGAATTCGCAGCGAGAAACTGGTTTCGCTGCGGGCTGCCAGTTCGGCAGCGACAACTGTTTCGCTGCCGGCAGCCAGTTCGGCACCGAAAACTGCATCGCTGTTGGCGCCACAGTTTCGCTGATGCAACGCACAATCGGCAGCGAATATCAATTCGCTGCAGGAGGTTCAGTTGCGGCAAGCGAACAGAATTCGCTGCGCAACACACAAATCGGCAGCGAATATCAAATTATTCGCTTGCAGGAGGTTCAGTGCGGCAGCGAAACAGAATTCGCTGCGCCAAACACAAATCGGCAGCGAATATCAATTCGCGTTTGCAGCAGGTTCCGTTTGCGGCAGCCGAAACAGAATTTTCGCTGCGCACCACACAAATCGGCAGCGAATATCAATTCGCTGCAGCAATTTCGCTGCGCACCACACAAATCGGCAGCGAATATCAATTCGCTGCAGGAGATTCGTTGCAGCAGCGAAACAGAATTTCGCTGCGCAACACACAAATCGGCAGCGAATATCAATTCGCTGCAGCAGGTTCCGTTGCGGCAGCGAAACAGAATTTCGCTGCGCAAACCACACAATCGGCAGCGAATATCAATTCGCTGCAGGAGGATCAGTTGCGGCAGCGAAACAGAATTTCGCTGCGCAACACACAAATCGGCAGCGAATATCAATTCGCTGCAGAAGGTTCCGTTGCGGCAGCGAAACAGAATTTCGCTGCGCAATACACAACTCGGAACCATCAATTTCAGCACATAGTTCTTCAACAAAATTCCAGCAATAACATCACAGCAGAACGCATTAAATTCCAGCAAGAACATCACAGCAGAACACATTAGTTGCAGCAACAATCATCACAACAGAACACATTAATTCCAGCAGCAACATCACAACAGAAACACATTTAATTTCAGCAGAACACACACACACATGCATGCTGGCCTACCCCATAGTTAAAGCCAGCTTCTACCATAATTGTTAGATGTTTTGAAATTGACTTTATTTCACTTCTGTTTGCTAGTTCTCCTAGTTAATTTCAGTTTCCCCCATAGTTGGCTTAGGTCTTAGATCAATTTTTCTTAGGGTTTTCTTCTTCATTTTCGTTTTTTGATTTTAAGGGGGAGAGGAAAGGGAGTTCCATGACTCATACCTTCTGAATTTAACTAAGTTTGAGGAAGGTTTGACACTATTCTTTTCTCTTCAGCTGCTGGTTCTCTTCCTTCTTCTTCCTCTCACGTTTCCAGCTCTCTTTTTCCTCTCCTCTATGCAGCTGCCCACTCCTCTCTCAAGGTCTCATCTCTCCCTCACAAGCTCACAAGACACTCTACTAGTTTGATTCACGTTTTTGATGTGAAAGGGGAAGGAAGAATGACATGCAGCTGCTGGTTTGGGAAGAAGATGAGTCATTCTCTCTCCCCTCTTTGTATTTATACTACCCATCAAATGAATTGGGTTGTTTGGGGGTTGGTTTAGGTGTGTCCTTATCCTTGTTTGGTTTATCTAAAACCAGTTTTTACCCCTCCCTCCCAGCTGTGCGTCACTGTTGATTGAGAAATCGGCAGCCGAAAACTGCGTCGCTGCCGATTTCTGCATCGGCAGCGACATCTGCGTCGCTGCCGATTGCAGAATCGGCAGCGAAAACTGCGTCGCTGCCCAATCCAGAATCGGCAGCGAAAAACTGCGTCGCTGCCCAATCCAGAATCGGCAGCGAAAACTGCGTCGCTGCCGATTTCTGCATCGGCAGCGAAAACTGCCTCGCTTGCCGATTCTGCATCGGCAGCGAAAACTGCCTCGCTGCCGATTTCTGCATCGGCAGCGAAATCTGCGTCGCTGCCCAATCCAGAATCGGCAGCGAAAACTGCGTCGCTGCCGATTTCTGCATCGGCAGCGAAATCTGCGTCGCTGCCGATTTCTGCATCGGCAGCGAAATCTGCGTCGCTGCCCAATCCAGAATCGGCAGCGAAAAACTGCGTCGCTGCCGATTTCTGCATCGGCAGCGAAATCTGCATTCCCCACCATCTTTCCTCTATCTCTTTCTCTTTAAATATATATATATATATATATAGACATAGATATATATTTTCGTTTGGGTGTTTACAACTAGTATGTCATTAAATACCACCAGCCTTTTTTTTTTTTTTTTGGTAAGCTGAACCACCAGCCTTTCTTTCCTTGTGTAGCTAGGATGAATACGGAATCCTTATAAGAAAAGGATTCCGAAACATTAATGAATCACCGCCACACTTGCAGCTCATTAAAGATCCTTGTGGAACTAGGAAATTCCCAAAACGAGCTGCCACATCCTTGTAGGAAAAGAATCTTAACCAAATAGGAAGTCCACAAGTCAAATGGAAGTAAATAACAAAATCCGTACAGCCTCCGTTGACCAGTATTGCGGATCCTTCCCGAACTCCGATTGACCTGAATTTCTAACCCATGGTAGTAAGATATTTCTGGAGAGTCCACATAAAATGTTGGCCCGATCCAACGGTCGGATTGAGAATTAGGACTGTTGCCGTAAACCTGGACTGTTGTGCTTTTTACGCCAAAATCCGAATCTGACCTTACTTGGGTCGTATCACAGGGCTGAACCGTATCGTTCCCTCCCTCTTCAAGAAGATTCGCCCTCGAATCTTGAATAGCATTAATGGTGACTTCAGTAGCCTCTTGCTTAAGCCTTCGGAATCCCCTTATTGCTAACACCTTTCTCCAACAACACCGTATGGAAGCAGTGACTGGCAAGAATTTCAAATAAGCACGCTGTACTAACCACTTGCGTACATACTTTTGAATGATAACCACAGCGACTCTCCTTCGTCTTTCATCCTTTTGGCGTTGTACCTCTTTTTCCCATGAAGCTTCAAGATCATAGAATAATCTTCTACACTTGTCAACTTCTCGTTCTAGAACCCCCAAACCATGGCTTAGTATTTCGCATCGTTGATCTACAATCCTCCTCTGTTCCCTCTCCCTTAGTGAATACATGACACAGTTAGGGGAAAAAAACAAGAAGACGACGAGAAGAATAGAGTTTTATAACAGGAAGAACACTGATTTAGATTCGAGATTACGAATCTGACTTTTGTTTGGACCAGAACTTATCGGGGAAAAAACAAACAAATGCGAAAAGTGATGAAAATGACTCAAACAACAGCCAAATATCAAAATATGATGATAGCGCAATGGCACGAACGAAATAAACAGAAACAAACAGGTTTTGAAAGATAACACCAAACAGACCCGTTACGACAAAACAAGACCCAATTTAGGAACCTAAAGAAACCGATATCCAAATGACCTCGAATTTAATATGCAGTATTACAATACTATGAAAACTCCAAAAATCAATTTGTAGGTCGTTCTCTTATTTCTAGGTGCCCAAACGCCTTGTATGATCAGTTTGCGGCAGAATCGAACCTCCAGAAGCCGACATCAAAATAAGCCCAAATTTAATATATGGTGTGCTCTAATACCCAATACACATAATATGAAGTTTCAATTGATTCTAAGCTGGTTTGCTTATGGTTCACTAATAGTAGTGTTTCTGCGGCAGAATTGAACCTCGAATTAAAACCTCAAACAAATACTATCATAATAAGCCCAACTTTGATATATGATGCTATCCCACCCCCAATAGACTGAATATGAAGTTTAAATTGATTCTGAGGTGGTTTGCTTATGGTTCACCAAGATTTGTGTTTCTGAGGCAAAAATTGAATGATCCTTCAAATTTCAACTAATCACTCTTTTCTCTATTTCTTTCGTTGTTTTTTTTTTTTTTTTTAATAAACTGATATGATTAGAGACAGTAACCAAATGAAATATAATATTTTTTTTTTTGCGTAGATGACGCAGACTCGAAGAACAAGAAGATGGACGCAAACACTGAAAAACTTTAGGGAATACTAAAGAAAGGAAAAAAAGACGAAAATAACAGAACGATATGACCTTCTTTCGGAGCCAGCTCTGATACCAACTGATGCGAGCCTCGCGATCACGTGGTCACGCAACCCACAATCAAGATTGAGATCCGATCCCGGAAAGCCGAAATAGGTCTGATAGGAGTGCGACACAATGGAAACCTGCCCCAAGGCACCAACACTATTGGAATGAGTAGAATGACGCCACGAAGCCAGTTAATCTTCGATAAGTCAGATTCAGTTCGTTCAAGAACTGAAGAATGCAAGAATCACTCTCACACGTTAAAACTGAAAAGTTCAGAATAATAATCATCAAAGCTGCCGAAATTTTGGCCTACATGAGTCTAAATAGTTCTTGAAAAGTTGACCCTAATGGACCCCTTATGTGAGGTCCACTCAAAACTGGCCCAAAACCCTAAAGTGAAAAGCCCATAACCCGATCCAAACAAGCCTTGGACCCTAGCTCAAAACAAAGTTTTAATTAAGCCCAAACATGAAAGAAAATAAATAAAACAACTAGTATGTCATTAAATACCACCAGCCTTTCTTTTTTTTTTTTGGTAAGCTGAACCACCAGCCTTTCTTTCCTTGTGTAGCTAGGATGAATACGGAATCCTTATAAGAAAAGGATTCCGAAACATTAATGAATCACCGCCACACTTGCAGCTCATTAAAGATCCTTGTGGAACTAGGAAATTCCCAAAACGAGCTGCCACATCCTTGTAGGAAAAGAATCTTAACCAAATAGGAAGTCCACAAGTCAAATGGAAGTAAATAACAAAATCCGTACAGCCTCCGTTGACCAGTATTGCGGATCCTTCCCGAACTCCGATTGACCTGAATTTCTAACCCATGGTAGTAAGATATTTCTGGAGAGTCCACATAAAATGTTGGCCCGATCCAACGGTCGGATTGAGAATTATGACTCTTGCCGTAAACCTGGACTGTTGTGCTTTTTACGCCAAAATCCGAATCTGACCTTACTTGGGTCGTATCACAGGGCTGAACCGTATCGTTCCCTCCCTCTTCAAGAAGATTCGCCCTCGAATCTTGAATAGCATTAATGGTGACTTCAGTAGCCTCTTGCTTAAGCCTTCGGAATCCCCTTATTGCTAACACCTTTCTCCAACAACACCGTATGGAAGCAGTGACTGGCAAGAATTTCAAATAAGCACGCTGTACTAACCACTTGCGTACATACTTTTGAATGATAACCACAGCGACTCTCCTTCGTCTTTCATCCTTTTGGTGTTGTACCTCTTTTTCCCATGAAGCTTCAAGATCATAGAATAATCTTCTACACTTGTCAACTTCTCGTTCTAGAACCCCCAAACCATGGCTTAGTATTTCGCATCGTTGATCTACAATCCTCCTCTGTTCCCTCTCCCTTAGTGAATACATGACACAGTTAGGGGAAAAAAACAAGAAGACGACGAGAAGAATAGAGTTTTATAACAGGAAGAACACTGATTTAGATTCGAGATTACGAATCTGACTTTTGTTTGGACCAGAACTTATCGGGGAAAAAACAAACAAATGCGAAAAGTGATGAAAATGACTCAAACAACAGCCAAATATCAAAATATGATGATAGCGCAATGGCACGAACGAAATAAACAGAAACAAACAGGTTTTGAAAGATAACACCAAACAGACCCGTTACGACAAAACAAGACCCAATTTAGGAACCTAAAGAAACCGATATCCAAATGACCTCGAATTTAATATGCAGTATTACAATACTATGAAAACTCCAAAAATCAATTTGTAGGTCGTTCTCTTATTTCTAGGTGCCCAAACGCCTTGTATGATCAGTTTGCGGCAGAATCGAACCTCCAGAAGCCGACATCAAAATAAGCCCAAATTTAATATATGGTGTGCTCTAATACCCAATACACATAATATGAAGTTTCAATTGATTCTAAGCTGGTTTGCTTATGGTTCACTAATAGTAGTGTTTCTGCGGCAGAATTGAACCTCGAATTAAAACCTCAAACAAATACTATCATAATAAGCCCAACTTTGATATATGATGCTATCCCACCCCCAATAGACTGAATATGAAGTTTAAATTGATTCTGAGGTGGTTTGCTTATGGTTCACCAAGATTTGTGTTTCTGAGGCAAAAATTGAATGATCCTTCAAATTTCAACTAATCACTCTTTTCTCTATTTCTTTCGTTGTTTTTTTTTTTTTTTAATAAACTGATATGATTAGAGACAGTAACCAAATGAAATATAATTTTTTTTTTTTTTTGCGTAGATGACGCAGACTCGAAGAACAAGAAGATGGACGCAAACACTGAAAAACTTTAGGGAATACTAAAGAAAGGAAAAAAAGACGAAAATAACAGAACGTTATGACCTTCTTTCGGAGCCTAGCTCTGATACCAACTGATGCGAGCCTCGCGATCACGTGGTCACGCAACCCACAATCAAGATTGAGATCCGATCCCGGAAAGCCGAAATAGGTCTGATAGGAGTGCGACACAATGGAAACCTGCCCCAAGGCACCAACACTATTGGAATGAGTAGAATGACGCCACGAAGCCAGTTAATCTTCGATAAGTCAGATTCAGTTCGTTCAAGAACTGAAGAATGCAAGAATCACTCTCACACGTTAAAACTGAAAAGTTCAGAATAATAATCATCAAAGCTGCCGAAATTTTGGCCTACATGAGTCTAAATAGTTCTTGAAAAGTTGACCCTAATGGACCCCTTATGTGAGGTCCACTCAAAACTGGCCCAAAACCCTAAAGTGAAAAGCCCATAACCCGATCCAAACAAGCCTTGGACCCTAGCTCAAAACAAAGTTTTAATTAAGCCCAAACATGAAAGAAAATAAATAAAACAACTAGTATGTCATTAAATACCACCAGCCTTTCTTTTTTTTTTTTTGGTAAGCTGAACCACCAGCCTTTCTTTCCTTGTGTAGCTAGGATGAATACGGAATCCTTATAAGAAAAGGATTCCGAAACATTAATGAATCACCGCCACACTTGCAGCTCATTAAAGATCCTTGTGGAACTAGGAAATTCCCAAAACGAGCTGCCACATCCTTGTAGGAAAAGAATCTTAACCAAATAGGAAGTCCACAAGTCAAATGGAAGTAAATAACAAAATCCGTACAGCCTCCGTTGACCAGTATTGCGGATCCTTCCCGAACTCCGATTGACCTGAATTTCTAACCCATGGTAGTAAGATATTTCTGGAGAGTCCACATAAAATGTTGGCCCGATCCAACGGTCGGATTGAGAATTATGACTGTTGCCGTAAACCTGGACTGTTGTGCTTTTTACGCCAAAATCCGAATCTGACCTTACTTGGGTCGTATCACAGGGCTGAACCGTATCGTTCCCTCCCTCTTCAAGAAGATTCGCCCTCGAATCTTGAATAGCATTAATGGTGACTTCAGTAGCCTCTTGCTTAAGCCTTCGGAATCCCCTTATTGCTAACACCTTTCTCCAACAACACCGTATAGAAGCAGTGACTGGCAAGAATTTCAAATAAGCACGCTGTACTAACCACTTGCGTACATACTTTTGAATGATAACCACAGCGACTCTCCTTCGTCTTTCATCCTTTTGGCGTTGTACCTCTTTTTCCCATGAAGCTTCAAGATCATAGAATAATCTTCTACACTTGTCAACTTCTCGTTCTAGAACCCCCAAACCATGGCTTAGTATTTCGCATCGTTGATCTACAATCCTCCTCTGTTCCCTCTCCCTTAGTGAATACATGACACAGTTAGGGGAAAAAAACAAGAAGACGACGAGAAGAATAGAGTTTTATAACAGGAAGAACACTGATTTAGATTCGAGATTACGAATCTGACTTTTGTTTGGACCAGAACTTATCGGGGAAAAAACAAACAAATGCGAAAAGTGATGAAAATGACTCAAACAACAGCCAAATATCAAAATATGATGATAGCGCAATGGCACGAACGAAATAAACAGAAACAAACAGGTTTTGAAAGATAACACCAAACAGACCCGTTACGACAAAACAAGACCCAATTTAGGAACCTAAAGAAACCGATATCCAAATGACCTCGAATTTAATATGCAGTATTACAATACTATGAAAACTCCAAAAATCAATTTGTAGGTCGTTCTCTTATTTCTAGGTGCCCAAACGCCTTGTATGATCAGTTTGCGGCAGAATCGAACCTCCAGAAGCCGACATCAAAATAAGCCCAAATTTAATATATGGTGTGCTCTAATACCCAATACACATAATATGAAGTTTCAATTGATTCTAAGCTGGTTTGCTTATGGTTCACTAATAGTAGTGTTTCTGCGGCAGAATTGAACCTCGAATTAAAACCTCAAACAAATACTATCATAATAAGCCCAACTTTGATATATGATGCTATCCCACCCCCAATAGACTGAATATGAAGTTTAAATTGATTCTGAGGTGGTTTGCTTATGGTTCACCAAGATTTGTGTTTCTGAGGCAAAAATTGAATGATCCTTCAAATTTCAACTAATCACTCTTTTCTCTATTTCTTTCGTTGTTTTTTTTTTTTTTTAATAAACTGATATGATTAGAGACAGTAACCAAATGAAATATAATTTTTTTTTTTTTTGCGTAGATGACGCAGACTCGAAGAACAAGAAGATGGACGCAAACACTGAAAAACTTTAGGGAATACTAAAGAAAGGAAAAAAAGACGAAAATAACAGAACGATATGACCTTCTTTCGGAGCCAGCTCTGATACCAACTGATGCGAGCCTCGCGATCACGTGGTCACGCAACCCACAATCAAGATTGAGATCCGATCCCGGAAAGCCGAAATAGGTCTGATAGGAGTGCGACACAATGGAAACCTGCCCCAAGGCACCAACACTATTGGAATGAGTAGAATGACGCCACGAAGCCAGTTAATCTTCGATAAGTCAGATTCAGTTCGTTCAAGAACTGAAGAATGCAAGAATCACTCTCACACGTTAAAACTGAAAAGTTCAGAATAATAATCATCAAAGCTGCCGAAATTTTGGCCTACATGAGTCTAAATAGTTCTTGAAAAGTTGACCCTAATGGACCCCTTATGTGAGGTCCACTCAAAACTGGCCCAAAACCCTAAAGTGAAAAGCCCATAACCCGATCCAAACAAGCCTTGGACCCTAGCTCAAAACAAAGTTTTAATTAAGCCCAAACATGAAAGAAAATAAATAAAACAACTAGTATGTCATTAAATACCACCAGCCTTTTTTTTTTTTTTTTGGTAAGCTGAACCACCAGCCTTTCTTTCCTTGTGTAGCTAGGATGAATACGGAATCCTTATAAGAAAAGGATTCCGAAACATTAATGAATCACCGCCACACTTGCAGCTCATTAAAGATCCTTGTGGAACTAGGAAATTCCCAAAACGAGCTGCCACATCCTTGTAGGAAAAGAATCTTAACCAAATAGGAAGTCCACAAGTCAAATGGAAGTAAATAACAAAATCCGTACAGCCTCCGTTGACCAGTATTGCGGATCCTTCCCGAACTCCGATTGACCTGAATTTCTAACCCATGGTAGTAAGATATTTCTGGAGAGTCCACATAAAATGTTGGCCCGATCCAACGGTCGGATTGAGAATTATGACTGTTGCCGTAAACCTGGACTGTTGTGCTTTTTACGCCAAAATCCGAATCTGACCTTACTTGGGTCGTATCACAGGGCTGAACCGTATCGTTCCCTCCCTCTTCAAGAAGATTCGCCCTCGAATCTTGAATAGCATTAATGGTGACTTCAGTAGCCTCTTGCTTAAGCCTTCGGAATCCCCTTATTGCTAACACCTTTCTCCAACAACACCGTATGGAAGCAGTGACTGGCAAGAATTTCAAATAAGCACGCTGTACTAACCACTTGCGTACATACTTTTGAATGATAACCACAGCGACTCTCCTTCGTCTTTCATCCTTTTGGCGTTGTACCTCTTTTTCCCATGAAGCTTCAAGATCATAGAATAATCTTCTACACTTGTCAACTTCTCGTTCTAGAACCCCCAAACCATGGCTTAGTATTTCGCATCGTTGATCTACAATCCTCCTCTGTTCCCTCTCCCTTAGTGAATACATGACACAGTTAGGGGAAAAAAACAAGAAGACGACGAGAAGAATAGAGTTTTATAACAGGAAGAACACTGATTTAGATTCGAGATTACGAATCTGACTTTTGTTTGGACCAGAACTTATCGGGGAAAAAACAAACAAATGCGAAAAGTGATGAAAATGACTCAAACAACAGCCAAATATCAAAATATGATGATAGCGCAATGGCACGAACGAAATAAACAGAAACAAACAGGTTTTGAAAGATAACACCAAACAGACCCGTTACGACAAAACAAGACCCAATTTAGGAACCTAAAGAAACCGATATCCAAATGACCTCGAATTTAATATGCAGTATTACAATACTATGAAAACTCCAAAAATCAATTTGTAGGTCGTTCTCTTATTTCTAGGTGCCCAAACGCCTTGTATGATCAGTTTGCGGCAGAATCGAACCTCCAGAAGCCGACATCAAAATAAGCCCAAATTTAATATATGGTGTGCTCTAATACCCAATACACATAATATGAAGTTTCAATTGATTCTAAGCTGGTTTGCTTATGGTTCACTAATAGTAGTGTTTCTGCGGCAGAATTGAACCTCGAATTAAAACCTCAAACAAATACTATCATAATAAGCCCAACTTTGATATATGATGCTATCCCACCCCCAATAGACTGAATATGAAGTTTAAATTGATTCTGAGGTGGTTTGCTTATGGTTCACCAAGATTTGTGTTTCTGAGGCAAAAATTGAATGATCCTTCAAATTTCAACTAATCACTCTTTTCTCTATTTCTTTCGTTGTTTTTTTTTTTTTTTAATAAACTGATATGATTAGAGACAGTAACCAAATGAAATATAATTTTTTTTTTTTTTTGCGTAGATGACGCAGACTCGAAGAACAAGAAGATGGACGCAAACACTGAAAAACTTTAGGGAATACTAAAGAAAGGAAAAAAAGACGAAAATAATAGAACGATATGACCTTCTTTCGGAGCCTAGCTCTGATACCAACTGATGCGAGCCTCGCGATCACGTGGTCACGCAACCCACAATCAAGATTGAGATCCGATCCCGGAAAGCCGAAATAGGTCTGATAGGAGTGCGACACAATGGAAACCTGCCCCAAGGCACCAACACTATTGGAATGAGTAGAATGACGCCACGAAGCCAGTTAATCTTCGATAAGTCAGATTCAGTTCGTTCAAGAACTGAAGAATGCAAGAATCACTCTCACACGTTAAAACTGAAAAGTTCAGAATAATAATCATCAAAGCTGCCGAAATTTTGGCCTACATGAGTCTAAATAGTTCTTGAAAAGTTGACCCTAATGGACCCCTTATGTGAGGTCCACTCAAAACTGGCCCAAAACCCTAAAGTGAAAAGCCCATAACCCGATCCAAACAAGCCTTGGACCCTAGCTCAAAACAAAGTTTTAATTAAGCCCAAACATGAAAGAAAATAAATAAAACAACTAGTATGTCATTAAATACCACCAGCCTTTCTTTTTTTTTTTTGGTAAGCTGAACCACCAGCCTTTCTTTCCTTGTGTAGCTAGGATGAATACGGAATCCTTATAAGAAAAGGATTCCGAAACATTAATGAATCACCGCCACACTTGCAGCTCATTAAAGATCCTTGTGGAACTAGGAAATTCCCAAAACGAGCTGCCACATCCTTGTAGGAAAAGAATCTTAACCAAATAGGAAGTCCACAAGTCAAATGGAAGTAAATAACAAAATCCGTACAGCCTCCGTTGACCAGTATTGCGGATCCTTCCCGAACTCCGATTGACCTGAATTTCTAACCCATGGTAGTAAGATATTTCTGGAGAGTCCACATAAAATGTTGGCCCGATCCAACGGTCGGATTGAGAATTATGACTGTTGCCGTAAACCTGGACTGTTGTGCTTTTTACGCCAAAATCCGAATCTGACCTTACTTGGGTCGTATCACAGGGCTGAACCGTATCGTTCCCTCCCTCTTCAAGAAGATTCGCCCTCGAATCTTGAATAGCATTAATGGTGACTTCAGTAGCCTCTTGCTTAAGCCTTCGGAATCCCCTTATTGCTAACACCTTTCTCCAACAACACCGTATGGAAGCAGTGACTGGCAAGAATTTCAAATAAGCACGTTGTACTAACCACTTGCGTACATACTTTTGAATGATAACCACAGCGACTCTCCTTCGTCTTTCATCCTTTTGGCGTTGTACCTCTTTTTCCCATGAAGCTTCAAGATCATAGAATAATCTTCTACACTTGTCAACTTCTCGTTCTAGAACCCCCAAACCATGGCTTAGTATTTCGCATCGTTGATCTACAATCCTCCTCTGTTCCCTCTCCCTTAGTGAATACATGACACAGTTAGGGGAAAAAAACAAGAAGACGACGAGAAGAATAGAGTTTTATAACAGGAAGAACACTGATTTAGATTCGAGATTACGAATCTGACTTTTGTTTGGACCAGAACTTATCGGGGAAAAAACAAACAAATGCGAAAAGTGATGAAAATGACTCAAACAACAGCCAAATATCAAAATATGATGATAGCGCAATGGCACGAACGAAATAAACAGAAACAAACAGGTTTTGAAAGATAACACCAAACAGACCCGTTACGACAAAACAAGACCCAATTTAGGAACCTAAAGAAACCGATATCCAAATGACCTCGAATTTAATATGCAGTATTACAATACTATGAAAACTCCAAAAATCAATTTGTAGGTCGTTCTCTTATTTCTAGGTGCCCAAACGCCTTGTATGATCAGTTTGCGGCAGAATCGAACCTCCAGAAGCCGACATCAAAATAAGCCCAAATTTAATATATGGTGTGCTCTAATACCCAATACACATAATATGAAGTTTCAATTGATTCTAAGCTGGTTTGCTTATGGTTCACTAATAGTAGTGTTTCTGCGGCAGAATTGAACCTCGAATTAAAACCTCAAACAAATACTATCATAATAAGCCCAACTTTGATATATGATGCTATCCCACCCCCAATAGACTGAATATGAAGTTTAAATTGATTCTGAGGTGGTTTGCTTATGGTTCACCAAGATTTGTGTTTCTGAGGCAAAAATTGAATGATCCTTCAAATTTCAACTAATCACTCTTTTCTTGTAACGCCCTGTAATTTCGTACATTCATAAAAGAACTTTGAGCATTAACTTTTAAAAAAATGGGTTTTTTTTTTTTTTTTTATCCACCAAACTTATCGGAGACTTGCCGAAATTTCCACTGAAATTTTGGCAGAGTTTCTTTTATATCTAGAGGTCCCAAGTTATCGACAATCATCCTGTACAATTATACTTATTTCTCAATCACATCATATGTAACGGCCCGGATTTTTCTACCTTCTTTTTCGCAATATATTGGAAAAATTTCAGGTAAATTTTTTTTTTAATATATATATATACAGGTTCCACCAAAATTTTGGCAGAGTCTCCCCTGTACCGGTAGGTCCCAAGTTATCGACATATACCCTTTTTACACTTATAAGAACTCAAAATTACGACCCAATCATCCTGGGCCTCAACCCAACTCATTCTCATCAACACAACACATCTTATTCAATAACATCATATAATGCAATTCAAATAAAAGATTCAATTTCAACTGTAAACATGCATGGTCAAAAAGGTACTAAGAGTTTCAACCATTAGATTAAAGACATACATTCAAATTTACGGATTTATATTACATCTCAAGTTTTAGGAGATAAGTCTTTTAATTTACAATTAATTTACATGGTCAAAAGCAAAAGATAACTAAACTAGTATTACCCTTGACGCAACCCTGGTGGACCTGATAATAGAAATTAACATGTACACATAAATATAAAATATAGTAAAAAGCAATAACAATGGCAGACAATAATCTCTACGGCATTTCTTTTTATATATAAAATTAGGCATAAACCTCTTTTACAACATATATTTTCCATTAATTACCAATACCCATCTAATATCCTATCTCATTTGCCAAGAATAATTCCATCTTAAAAATCTCAACACAACTCAACGGTTTGCGAACACCATCTCCTTATAAATCAATTTTCACTTGATACCAAGATATTCCTATCTTGATATCATTAGCTTATCTCATTCTTTTAGAATAATTAATCAATATTTTTTTTTCCTTTTCTAAATCTGTTGCTAGAAGGTAATCGCTGAAACTAATAAATCTCATTAATATCATTAGTCTTCTAATATTGGGTGAACTAATCAATTTAAAATATACCAGCACCGATGAAACCTCTTCGATACCATTAGCAATCCAAACTTGGTAGCTAATCCATGCCATTTGATTCTCCCATTCATATCGAATCCCTTTCATTTTCTTATTAACCTCATATGCATTGTAACCACGGTTGCCAAGTATCATTTACACACAATCTTAGTTATCGACACCACGGTCACTAAGCATCCTTCACATAACTTTGGTCACCCTCATTACAGTGCCAAGTATCACTTTATGCCCTTAGCCACCATCATTATGATGTTAATGATGGTAATTAATTATCTATCAATTCTCCTCCAATCTCCAAATCATTGTGTCTACCCAATAACCACATTAATTAATTTACTCAAAATCTTAGTCATATATTAATTATTTTACTCATAACATATAGAATTTACTACTTCTAACTTCAATCAATTAATTCACATAATCTTTTCAAAACTTAACTATCTGGCTAACTCATCTCAATTGCCAATAATTCTGGTAATTTCATATAATTACCCATATAATTGGTTAACCTTCCTTGGTTACCAGTACATCTAGTAATTCCATACGAATTACCCAGCCTCCAGTTATACATTCAGTACATTGATTCATACAAAATACATTATGATTTAGAATGCATCTACATGATTCCTTGCAAAAGTAGGTTCTCGTGTATCGGGTTTCCTAGACATCTCGTTGGTGTGATGTCCCTGCAGTAGTACAAAACATTTAAGAGAATGCAAATACTTAAGAATACTAATAATGGTAACTAACGGTCTGGCAGTTAAATGAAGCAGTAACATTTACAATATCGTCATGTACTTGGTATAAACAGCTAGTAGTACATATAGATGCACCAATTTTATTTTATTTATTTTGCAATCAACCATAATCTTAAACCCGGCTATCCTCTTAAGACATTATTTGCTGAGGTTAATCATTCACTCACCCCGATCATTCACTTCGGATGCCATTAGCCAAGCTAATCAATCGTTCGTCCCGGCCATCCTTTCGGATGCCATTAGCCGAAGCTAATCAATCGTTCGTCCCGGCCATCCTTTCGGATGCCATTAGCCGAAGCTAATCAATCGTTCGTCCTGGTTAGCCGAAGCTAATCATTCATTTGTCCTGGTCATCCATCTGGATGCCATTAGCCGAAGCTAATCAATCCTTCATCCCGGCCATCCATTCGGATGCCATTAGCCGAAGCTAATCAACCTTTAGTCAACATTTAAGTGTTCGACAATCTAATATCAGTTCTAACAATACGGTAATAATCATATTAAAGTATTTCAATATTCAACGTATGAAAAAAAAGAAAGGTGCAAGTCACCTACCTAGAAGAGGTGCACGTGCTGCCATTCCATGCAATTGTCCAATCCCCACAGCTTTCCCTGTATCACCAGGGATTCAATTTTTATCAACAATACAACCAACATCACATCTTCATTTAATTCTCATTCAACTAGTATTCTCAAACCAATCATAAGGAATTTTCTTTAAGATCTCATACTCTTACTCATTTTCATGTTTATATTCATTCTTATTATTTTGTTATCAAAACCATCACTCAACAACAAATTCCAAGCAAAGATTAAAAATTGTCTGATTCCAATCAATTTAGCTTAACCAACCCAAAACACTATCTAGTGTCTTAATCCTAACTAAAGCTGTAAAAACTCAGTTTTGGGTGTGATGTATCTCTATGAAAGGCTAAAACATGGAGATACAACTTTTATGAAGAAACCAACTCCAAATTATTTTGTTTTAAGGCTCAAAATCAACAATCATAATAGCCCCTCCTTTATAGCTAAGATTTTGGGCAGCGAGGATTTTCATTTCTTGGGAATCCTTTTCAACTTCCAACTTATTTTTATTGCAAAAACAACATCATCCAAGGTCATTTGGCATCATTAAATCACAAATTCAAACCAATTCTAAAGCAAAACATTCAAACAATTTCCCTACCTTTACAATATAGCAAAGATTAGACCAAAAATAAGGAAACTCATTCCTTTTGGGATTTCTCCTAATATTATTATTAATACAACAAAATGATGAACTATTCATTTTCTTTCACTCTCTCCTCGTGCGATTAAACATATGCGGCAAACCTTAACAATTAATATTCTTAGATCATTATCATAACAACAATTTCACCCTACTAGTTGGAATCCATGACAATCTTCATTAACTAATCAATTTGCCAAAAATACTTATGGCTAGTTTTAAATATGTTTTATGTTCCATATTTCTTTCATTTTAATTTCTTCATGGTTCCACCCCATTTATATCCACACAACCAACAAGTTAGCTTTGTATTCAATCAACATGTTCATATAGCGATATTCCTTACTATTCTTACATAGTAATCATACTTCACCTCATATAAAGAATACACAATTAATCTGTAATAATATTAATAACAAGAATATATTTTACCATTACATCTTCCATAAAACCTACACCCACACAATTCTAATTTCATCAAAACATGTATTTAATCAAGCTTGCTACATTTTGCCAAAACTAGTAATAGATTCAAAAGGCAATAAGTCATCAAATTCTGATTATTGCTCTAAACCCAACGGTCAGACCACATATCATAGAATTGTGCATACTATATCTCAACATCATAATGATCCAACGGTTAGATCTCCCTAGATCTGCATAAAACCGAGCTTACCTAAAACTGGACGAGCTACTGTTCAACATGCACGAAACCTTGCCGGAGGAGGAGTTTCCGATCTCCACCGTTCAGAATGCATTACACATCTAGGCGCACCACATATCCAAAACTGAGCATGATCCAACGGTTTAAAAGAGAGCAATCGGCCGGCGACCAAACTGCCCTGCTGGTGCATTTCCTTTTTGTTTTTCAGGAACGTTCCGATGAGGATTTCTGTCAAATGAAGTGTGTTCCCTCCAATCCCTCCGGTCAGTTAGTCGATACGTGTAATAACAACAACATATCCAAACCTTAGCTTGATCCAACGGTGGAAGAGAGAGAAATCGGCTGGCGACCAAACTGCCCTGCAGGTGCATTTCCTTTTTGTTTTTCAGGAAAGTTCCGATGATGATTTCTGTCAAATGGGGTGTTTTCCTTTCAATCCCTCCGGTCAGTTCGTAGATATGTGTCCTGCGAACAACATATCCAAAACGTAGCTTGATCCAACGGTGGCAGAGAGAGAAATCGGCCGGCGACCAAACTGCCCTGCAGATGCATTTCCTTTTTGTTTTTCAGGAAAGTTCCGATGATGATTTCTGTCAAATGGGGTGTTTGCCTTTCAATCCCTCCGGTCAGTTCGTAGATACATGTCATAAGAACAACATATCCAAAACTGAGATGGATCCAACGGTGGAATCCTGAGATATGATCACCGGAGTATTATTGGTTTTACTCCAAAATCTGCAGCTCTCTCTCTCTATCCGTTTTTCTCTCTCTTTTTTTTTTTTTTTCTTTTTTTTTTTCTTTTTTTTTTAACTGGTGGCCTTTGCAGTTTTATAGGCACTTTTTTCATAATTACAATTTTATCCCTCGTTCATGACTTTATGTATTTTATTTTATTTTTCATGTAAACTATCTGGTTTATTTCTGCTTAAATCGTTAGTCTTTACCAAACTCCGATTGGGATGAGATATTCAACCAAGGTAGGAAAACATATTAATAGACTTCATGCAAAATTTCATCTCGATCCTATCATTAGATTGAGAATTCTGCTTCCTAATATAAACTTGTTCAGTTCATGACTTTTCATAAACAATCTAGATTTTTTTCTTGTTCAATCTTCACAAACAAAAATCATATCAATTATCCTTCTAAACTTTTACGGTCATTTTATTATTTTGAAATGTATTCATTTTAGAATTTTCACCTTTATTTATTTATCGGCTTATTACCATTTCAAAATAACGTCACTGATTTTTAATCAGTGCTTGCACCTTCAGTCCTATCCTTTTTCATTGCACTATCATTTATTATAATGCATTCTTTATTACCTCACTTATTTCCTAAAAATATTTTGTTATTTTTCTCATTATTTTATCCATCAAAACACGTTACTAGTTTCTCTGTCCTTATGAATTCTAAACCAAAATTCATTTTGTAGAGGTCATCTCTTTCATTATATATCATTATTTATCTATTATTTCAAATCTTGGTTTTTCATCACTTATTGAAATATTACCACTTTCAGCCTTACGTTTACATGAGGGTTTACACATCTACATATTTAAATTATAAATTTCCAGGGTTTCACATCATAATCATGTAGAACCTCAACAACACATCATTCACGGTACATGCCTCACATTTCGCATGCTCATTTCTTTCCCATTAACACACGTAATTCATAATAATTGCAAGTAAGCAAACTAAGATTACAAATACAGAATAATACATTTTTATGACAAAATACATTAATGTTCATCTTCTTATTCAATCATGCAAAAGGAAACTAGAGGACCTGAAACGCTACTCCTGGCGTGAATCTGAAGGACCTGCAATTCATAATGTATATAATAAATATAGCATAAAAGGAAAATCACACAATACATGCACGAAGTTAAACATATATTCAACGATATGCAATCATAGTTCCTTGAAATTCTCATTTATCCTTCCACTATTACGTCTCTATCCATCCTTCCTAGAATCATTCAACATTTTCATTTCGTGTCTTGTTTCACCTCATGAGCGCATTTAATTCATTATAATAATTCAACATTTTTATTTTGTGTCTTGTTTCACCTCATGAGCGCATTTAATTCATTATAATATCTACCATGTGATTTCTCACCCTCTTACTCTATCTCTTTATATCAATTTCAATCCCAACATCTATTATACCTATTATGGCTTTTCCATATAAGTTGTCAAACTCATCATTATTTCGGTCCAATTTTAGTTTATAAATATATTCCACTTACATATTTCCTATGCCCATTTCAACACATTCCAATGTTTCTTTAGATTTTCAGTAAAATCTCTCATTATCATGGAACCTGCCATCATTTTCACAATATTCACATCCGATCCATCTTCGAATAAGATGACTATTATTGGCATTTTATTACACTATTATAATTATCACTAAATTCTTATCATGCCAGTAACAACATGAAACCTTTCCAATATTTACATTATTGATCATAATTTCTTTGACATCCTCCCTGTGCGCAGGACATGATTCTCAAATTATATCAATTACAATTCTTTCCAATCAATTCAAAATACATCATATATATATATATATATATATATATATCATTGCATTCTTTAAGTGTATAACACCTACCATGGTTAATGAACTTCTGCTCTCACGTCCCAAGCGATATGATATTTGCCTCCATCCTTCATAAGAATTAGATCCTCATCAGTTTCTCTTTTTTTTTTCTCCAATAATCCATGATATAAACACAAATTACCATTTTTGTTTAACAATTAGGTGTCATCCAACATTCCATTTATAATCTGACAAGTCAGTCATCCTGACACTATTAACACCACACAAGTAAGTTTAATTCAAGTTGTATATTCTGGTCATTAGAAAACAAAACTAATGCCACTAGCCCATCACCGGGTAACTAGTTCCTCCGCCCATCTTATTCCATAATTTCCAATCAATATCCGCCTGTTCAAGGCCGAATGAATAATCCTATCAAGATGTCAATCCCCATTTCATTAATATTTTTAATTATTACCTCTCCCCTAAAACTTGGAAGGGAATGCTGATACTAATAAATTTTCATTAGTGTTATTAGTCTCTCATATTAGAATCGGCTAATCAAGTTCATTATAAACGTCAAAATTAATACCATTGATTGATGTTATCGACTATTTCTAACATGAAATAGCCAATCAGATTTTTCTTTCCATAATATCTTGGAATATTCCCGGAAATGTTGATGTCAAGATTCTTGACATCATTAGCTTTCACTTCAGGAATAACTAGTCAAGTTTCATGTGATTGCCGATATGGACAGCACCGGTCAATATCATTAACTATTCTCACCCGAATAGTTAATCAAGTTCAGTATCCCTCGTTTTCAGGGATGATTATGCCGATGTTAGTAAACCTTACTAACATCATTAGCCTCCGCATTCGGGACCGGCTAATCAAGTTTCGTGTGATTGCCGATATGGACAGCACCGGTCAATATCATTAACTATTCTCACCCGAATAGTTAATCAAGTTCAGTATCCCTCGTTTTCAGGGATGATTATGCCGATGTTAGTAAACCTTACTAACATCATTAGCCTCCGCATTCGGGACCGGCTAATCAAGTTTCGTGTGATTGCCGATATTGACAGCACCGGTCAGTATCATTAACTATTCTCACCCGAATAGTTAATCAAGTTCAGTATCCCTCGTTTTCAGGGATGATTATGCCGATGTTAGTAAACCTTACTAACATCATTAGCCTCCGCATTCGGGACCGGCTAATCAAGTTTCGTGTGATTGCCGATATTGACAGCACCGGTCAGTATCATTAACTATTCTCACCCGAATAGTTAATCAAGTTCAGTATCCCTCGTTTTCAGGCATGATTTGCATTCGAGACCGGCTAATCAAGTTTCGTGTGATTGCCGATATTGACAGCATCGGTCAATATCATTAACCTTTCACTCACCCCGGTCATCCACTTCGGATGCCATTAGCCAAAGCTAATCATTCATTTGTCTCGGCCATCCATTCGGATGCCATTAGCCGAAGCTAATCATTCATTTGTCCCGGCCATCCATCCGGATGCCATTAGCCGAAGCTAATCATTCGTTGTCCCGGCCATCCATTCGGATGCCATTAGCCGAAGCTAATCATTCGTTGTCCCGGCCATCCATTCGGATGCCATTAGCCGAAGCTAATCAGTCCTTCATCCCGGTCATCCATTCGGATGCCATTAGCCGAAGCTAATCAACCATTTGTCAACATTTAAGCCCGATGTTAGTAAACCTTACTAACATCATTAGCCTCCGCATTCGGGACCGGCTAATCAAGTTCGAGGAATGATCATCAACGAAGTCTATTAGTGTAATTCATATTCTTAACCCAGTCAAGTACTCAAATCCATTTTTAATTTCTCGTTTATTTCACTTTATCCTCTCTCTTTGTGGCTTCATCCATAGACGCAAAGACAAAGAATTTAATAAGTTCGTAAATTAACGCTACGTAAAAAGTGTAGGTATAGAACACCTACCAGCTGCAGAAGCTCAACTCGCTCTTCCTTGTTGTTGTTATGCCCCTCCAGCAAAGCTCCTACTATACGAGCTCCTGAGAAGTCGAGTGAATGCTTCTCCTACATTTTTAATATAACATCCTGAATCATTATTGAATCTTCCCGATTTATTCATAATATTCATAAATTCACAAAATCAAATACTTCCGTAAACAATTTCCATGAATGTATTTTATTTTCGTACTTGTCACTAAATTAAACGCCCATTTAATTCAATTCTTCATCAATGATCTTCAATGTCCAAAGGGCATGACTTTTCGTCACCGATTTTCTTTTGTCCCAAGACATTTAATCTATCACCAAACAATGTAATTTAACTTAAATTTTATCAATGACTACACATGCCAAATTTTTCCAAAAGCACACTCAAAATGATTCCTTATATCATAATTCAACTTACAACATGATTTTCCATTCTAACACAACCAAAATATTAGTCAATCACTATTCTTTATAGAATTTAACTATACCATCACTTATCAACACATCAAACATGACTCAAATAGAACACAAACACAACCATCATCATTAAACCCATTACCATTATCCTTAGTCCCAAAACATATTTTTTATGCTAACCCTTATATTCTCATTCAATATTTCTCAAACCAAACTTAAAACATCATTATTTAAATTTAGAGTTCAATACATCCAAACGGTGTAATTATACATCATTGTCATTAGAATAACATATCCAAAATTAACATACATCCAACGGTTAAAACTCCCGATATCAGAACAATACCGGACTGACCTGAAATTTGGAGACCTGCTGTTCAGGAAGTACAATTTCTGGTAGGAGTGTTCTTTTCCGATCTAAACCGTTCAGAATTTATATAACATCTGGATGAACAACATATCCAAAATCCAGACCAATCCAACGGTGAAATGATGATATAATAGCTGACGAACAAGGCTGTCTTGAAGTGTGATTTTCCAGAAATGTTCCTCCGGTGACAGCCCTCAAACAAAGTCTGATATGTACAATCCCTCCGGTCAGAATGTAGGTGACATTGAGCATCATAACATATTCAAAAATCAATTTAATCCAACGGTGGAAAATCAAACTATGGCTGCCGAAGTGCCTGCCCTGTTGCAATCCCAAAACCCATAGTTTCAAATCAATTTATTCTTTCTATTTTTCAGCAAATCAAGCCATTTTCATGCAATAAATCTTGAAATTCACATGAACAATTACTCCCCCAAAATATTTATATGAACCCTAGAATTTTAAACTTGGGGGTTTTCTTCTCCTCATGCAAGAACAAGAGAGAAAAACGAAATTACTAAAGGGTATATTGCTTACCTTTGCTACTTTAACTTATTTCAATGAATTCTTGCAAAAATTTACAAAAATCATGTCCTCCTCTTCCAATTTCCAGCTTCTTCTCTTTGTTTCTCTCAAGCTCTATAACTCTCTAAGTTGTTATTTAATTTGTTTTCTTGGATAGGATCCTCCTAAGAACACTCCCTTTTGATTTAGCTTGAAGAGATGAAGAGAAAATGAAGAAAATGGGACAAAACAAATGGTCTCCCTCCTGTTTCCTTTTTCATTTGCAGAGGACGTGTTCTGGTTTTAAAGAGAGGAGAGGAGAGTATTTGTTTTGATAAAATTACAAAAATGCCCCTTGTGTCATCTTCTTTCATTTACCCGATTTTCAGTACTCTTCGTAAATCTTTTCCAACTCCGATTGACACGAAATTTGAACTTAATATAAAACAATATGTTTGGAGATTCCTTACAAAATTTCAACCCGATCCAACGGTCGGATTGAGATATATCATCGATATCGTAAAACTAGACAATTAGTGTCTTTTACACAAAAATCTGAATTTCATGCATTAATTTATTTACTTAGATCCTCATGACATTTCCCCTTAATTTATACTCAATAAATTCAATATTACCACATTTATAATTAATTTGTCAAAATACGTGTTTTGACCGGGGTTTACATATCTTCTATTATTATTATTTTTGTTTTCTTATTCTTTCATCCATTGAAACCTCATCACTGGTTTCGCCAACGTTACAAGTTTTAAACTAAAAATCATGACTCTCTTTTCGACTTCAACAATATCTTTAAATTTGTTTATGGAGATCATTCTCTCTCTCACATGACACATTTATTGTCATTCCTACTATTTATTCATTTCTTTCATACCGAATATCCATTACTCATCGAAACGTCATTACTTCGATCCTATGTGTTGTTTTTTTTTCTTTCTTTTTATTATTATTGTTCTTATTATTTATTTTTATTTACGGGGGTTTACATTTCTCTATTTCTTTCGTTGTTTTTTTTTTTTTTTTAATAAACTGATATGATTAGAGACAGTAACCAAATGAAATATAATTTTTTTTTTTTTTTTGCGTAGATGACGCAGACTCGAAGAACAAGAAGATGGACGCAAACACTGAAAAACTTTAGGGAATACTAAAGAAAGGAAAAAAAGACGAAAATAACAGAACGATATGACCTTCTTTCGGAGCCTAGCTCTGATACCAACTGATGCGAACCTCGCGATCACGTGGTCACGCAACCCACAATCAAGATTGAGATCCGATCCCGGAAAGCTGAAATAGGTCTGATAGGAGTGCGACACAATGGAAACCTGCCCCAAGGCACCAACACTATTGGAATGAGTAGAATGACGCCACGAAGCCAGTTAATCTTCGATAAGTCAGATTCAGTTCGTTCAAGAACTGAAGAATGCAAGAATCACTCTCACACGTTAAAACTGAAAAGTTCAGAATAATAATCATCAAAGCTGCCGAAATTTTAGCCTACATGAGTCTAAATAGTTCTTGAAAAGTTGACCCTAATGGACCCCTTATGTGAGGTCCACTCAAAACTGGCCCAAAACCCTAAAGTGAAAAGCCCATAACCTGATCCAAACAAGCCTTGGACCCTAGCTCAAAACAAAGTTTTAATTAAGCCCAAACATGAAAGAAAATAAATAAAACAGCTAGTATGTCATTAAATACCACCAGCCTTTCTTTCTTTTTTTTGGTAAGCTGAACCACCAGCCTTTCTTTCCTTGTGTAGCTAGGATGAATACGGAATCCTTATAAGAAAAGGATTCCGAAACATTAATGAATCACCGCCACACTTGCAGCTCATTAAAGATCCTTGTGGAACTAGGAAATTCCCAAAACGAGCTGCCACATCCTTGTAGGAAAAGAATCTTAACCAAATAGGAAGTCCACAAGTCAAATGGAAGTAAATAACAAAATCCGTACAGCCTCCGTTGACCAGTATTGCGGATCCTTCCCGAACTCCGATTGACCTGAATTTCTAACCCATGGTAGTAAGATATTTCTGGAGAGTCCACATAAAATGTTGGCCCGATCCAACGGTCGGATTGAGAATTATGACTGTTGCCGTAAACCTGGACTGTTGTGCTTTTTACGCCAAAATCCGAATCTGACCTTACTTGGGTCGTATCACAGGGCTGAACCGTATCGTTCCCTCCCTCTTCAAGAAGATTCGCCCTCGAATCTTGAATAGCATTAATGGTGACTTCAGTAGCCTCTTGCTTAAGCCTTCGGAATCCCCTTATTGCTAACACCTTTCTCCAACAACACCGTATGGAAGCAGTGACTGGCAAGAATTTCAAATAAGCACGCTGTACTAACCACTTGCGTACATACTTTTGAATGATAACCACAGCGACTCTCCTTCGTCTTTCATCCTTTTGGCGTTGTACCTCTTTTTCCCATGAAGCTTCAAGATCATAGAATAATCTTCTACACTTGTCAACTTCTCGTTCTAGAACCCCCAAACCATGGCTTAGTATTTCGCATCGTTGATCTACAATCCTCCTCTGTTCCCTCTCCCTTAGTGAATACATGACACAGTTAGGGGAAAAAAACAAGAAGACGACGAGAAGAATAGAGTTTTATAACAGGAAGAACACTGATTTAGATTCGAGATTACGAATCTGACTTTTGTTTGGACCAGAACTTATCGGGGAAAAAACAAACAAATGCGAAAAGTGATGAAAATGACTCAAACAACAGCCAAATATCAAAATATGATGATAGCGCAATGGCACGAACGAAATAAACAGAAACAAACAGGTTTTGAAAGATAACACCAAACAGACCCGTTACGACAAAGCAAGACCCAATTTAGGAACCTAAAGAAACCGATATCCAAATGACCTCGAATTTAATATGCAGTATTACAATACTATGAAAACTCCAAAAATCAATTTGTAGGTCGTTCTCTTATTTCTAGGTGCCCAAACGCCTTGTATGATCAGTTTGCGGCAGAATCGAACCTCCAGAAGCCGACATCAAAATAAGCCCAAATTTAATATATGGTGTGCTCTAATACCCAATACACATAATATGAAGTTTCAATTGATTCTAAGCTGGTTTGCTTATGGTTCACTAATAGTAGTGTTTCTGCGGCAGAATTGAACCTCGAATTAAAACCTCAAACAAATACTATCATAATAAGCCCAACTTTGATATATGATGCTATCCCACCCCCAATAGACTGAATATGAAGTTTAAATTGATTCTGAGGTGGTTTGCTTATGGTTCACCAAGATTTGTGTTTCTGAGGCAAAAATTGAATGATCCTTCAAATTTCAACTAATCACTCTTTTCTCTATTTCTTTCTTTGTTTTTTTTTTTTTTTTTAATAAACTGATATGATTAGAGACAGTAACCAAATGAAATATAATTTTTTTTTTTTTTGCGTAGATGACGCAGACTCGAAGAACAAGAAGATGGACGCAAACACTGAAAAACTTTAGGGAATACTAAAGAAAGGAAAAAAAGATGAAAATAACAGAACGATATGACCTTCTTTCGGAGCCTAGCTCTGATACCAACTGATGCGAACCTCGCGATCACGTGGTCACGCAACCCACAATCAAGATTGAGATCCGATCCCGGAAAGCCGAAATAGGTCTGATAGGAGTGCGACACAATGGAAACCTGCCCCAAGGCACCAACACTATTGGAATGAGTAGAATGACGCCACGAAGCCAGTTAATCTTCGATAAGTCAGATTCAGTTCGTTCAAGAACTGAAGAATGCAAGAATCACTCTCACACGTTAAAACTGAAAAGTTCAGAATAATAATCATCAAAGCTGCCGAAATTTTGGCCTACATGAGTCTAAATAGTTCTTGAAAAGTTGACCCTAATGGACCCCTTATGTGAGGTCCACTCAAAACTGGCCCAAAACCCTAAAGTGAAAAGCCCATAACCTGATCCAAACAAGCCTTGGACCCTAGCTGAACCGAATCACTATCCAACGGAAACTCTCAACGCAGGATAGACTTCATCGGTTTGGTATACATGGTCCCAATAGGTGCTCACTCTGTCTCCGCAACAATGAAGATCACAACCACTTGTTCTTTGAATGGTCCTATACGAAAGCATTATGGTGGAATGTTTGTGACAGATGCGACATTCCAAGAATGACAAAAAGCTTGGATGAATGGATTCAATGGGCCACTATCACTTGGCATGGCAAAAGTTTCATCAACTTTTCTCGTAAACTGGGTTTCGCAGCTACAGTGTATGGTATCTGGCAAGAACGGAACGCAAGGATCTTTGTAGATGTGTCCAAAACTTCGAATGTGGTTTTTGATCAAATCCAATGTATCATTCGTGATAAGCTTGTTTTGATGAGGAACGTTCAACAAACAGATGAAAACA
>JAAWWB010001497.1:0-27927 GCA_018804465.1 Populus tomentosa | reverse complement strand
CGTGAATAGTAGCGATAGAATTAATCCTCATCCACCATTCATGATTACTGTAAATGATTAATCTTCATCATCTGAGCATCAAAAATTCTTCAGCTGCTAAACGTTTTGAAGGTTCCATAATGCAAGAGTCATGGCTGGTATTGTGCTTGCATGGACCATGTTTGCAATGTGTGTCCTTATCTGTTGAAATATCGCCTCTGCTGTCCTGTGGTGTGGTTGAGCAAAGTTGTCGAAAACTCTGTTATTCCTTTCATGCCAAAGGAAATATATTGTGGCTGACAAGAGAAGACGAGCTATTATGTGGTCCATATTGTTCTTCTTCGTGTAATGTGATGCTGCCCATTGAAGAAGGTTTCGCCATTGTGTACATGGCCAAAAGACTTTGACTATGTGACACACTGCCTCCCAAACTGATTTAGTATAAATGCAGTTAAAAAATAAATGGTCATGATTTTCATCATGTTGAGCACATAAGACACAGTGGGAATTCATGTCTGCACCATGCATTCTGTCCATGGTGCGTAACCTGCCAAGGCTAGCTAACCATAGAATGAAGGAATGCCGAGGAATATGGCCTTTGAACCACAGTAGATGATGCATGTTATCAATTGGTTTCTTATCTCGCAGCATGTCCCATGCAGAATTAATGTTGAAGTAGCCTGTCTGATGACCTGTCCATAGCCATTGATCCTCTCTTGTTGGTTGAGGATTGAATGTGATGGAATTCCATATTGGCTGCAGTTCATGCAATGTAGTTGGGAAGTCCCAACTGTGATCTTTTATAATATCCTCTACCTTCGCATTCCATGATAAGCCAGTGGAAGTGAGGCTCCGCAAAGGAATTAAATCAAGCAGCCGTTGCCCTCCTGGAAGCCAATAATCATACCAAAGGAAAGTTGAAGCACCATTGCCTACTTGAGAGATGAACCATCCTCTGCATTCTTCCCTTATCTGCAAAATTTTCCGCCAAGACCAGGATGGAGATGAAGGAATAGGAACATACCAGAATGGTTTATTGCGAAGAAGAATTGTGTTTACCCAAAGTGACCATATAGATTCCTTGTCAACTAAAAGGTGCCATATTTGTTTCATAGTAGCTGCCTTATTCCAAGTTTTTAGTCGTTTGATTCCCAGGCCTCCTTCTTTTAACGGGTAGCAGAGAGTATGCCAAGCAACCTTGGCTCCAGCATGTGCCATTAAAGATCCCTTCCACAAAAACGCAGACATTATACTCTCTAGCTTCTGAATTGTTGCTCGCGGGAAGAGGAACATTGAAGACCAGTATACTTGGATAGAAAATAGAACTGACTTAATAAGTTGAAGCCGGCCAGCATAGGTAAGAGAGGAGGAAGTCCAAAGTTTTATTCTGGATATGATACGCTCAATCAAAGGAAGGCAGTCAGCATGTGTAAGCCTTGTAGTAATTAGTGGGACGCCAAGATATCTGACTGGTAGTGTTCCCATTTGAATGCCCATCTGGGAGCAAATGCTGGTTTTAGTGGCTTCATCGATGCCCGAAAGGTAGAGAGAACTCTTGGCTTGATTGATAGTGAGGCCTGATAGCTCTGAAAATGTGTCCAAGCACTGCTTTAAAATGCCAACCGAATGAGTGTCTGCATGACAATAGAGCATAAGATCATCTGCAAAAAAAAGATGAGTAATTCTGTTCGGTGCACAACGCCAATGGTATTTGAATGCAGTTTGTTGTGTTTGCTGACAGAGAATTCCACTCAAACCTTCCATAGCCAGAACAAACAGATAGGGGGAAAGAGGATCGCCTTGTCTAATGCCTCTCGTTGATGTAAAGAAACCATGCAGTGCCCCATTGAGATTGACTGTATAATGTGCTGTTGAGATACAAATCTCAATCCAATGTATCATCTGGCTGTGAATACCAATAGCCTTTAAACCTGCTATGATAAAGTCCCATCTCACTGTGTCAAAAGCTTTCGTAAGGTCCACCTTGAGAGCACACCGGGGAGGTCCATTCTGATGATGAGAATTATGCATGAGTTCTTGTGTGAGTAATATGGCATCAGAGATATGGCGTCCTGGCAAGAAGGCCGACTGTGAAGGTCCGATAACATCAACCAAGGCTGTTTTTAACCTGCTCACAATAATTTTGGAAATGCATTTATACAAAACATTGCAACAAGAGATCGGCCGAAAGTCATGCATGCAAGATGGATTCTGAATTTTGGGCACAAGGGCAATTCGGGTTGAATTGACACATCTTGAAAGCGAATTTGTATTGAAAAAAAACCTGACAGCTGCAATGAATTCGACTCCTATAATGCTCCAGCAATGTTTGAAGAAAAATGCATTGTAACCATCAGGGCCTGGAGCTTTGTTGTCTGGGATTGAGAACAATGCATTCTTAATTTCATCGTTAGTAATTGGTAGTTGCAAGGATGAACCGGATGCTGCAGAAATCTTCTTGGAGAAAACATGCTGGAATTCACTATTGTGGGGAGTTTGGGGAGCATTTAATAACTGCTCATAATAATTGGAAGCAAGCTTTCCCATCGCCTGTGGATCAGTGATTAGATTGCCTGCAGCATCATGCAAACTATGAATGCGATTTCGGATTTGCCGGTGCAATAATGAATTATGAAAAAACTTAGTGTTTTTGTCTCCTAGCTGTAACCAATTTATTCGTGAGCGCTGCTTAAGAACCGATTCTTCATCTTTACACAGCTGCATGTATAGCTGTGCACTTTGTCTTTCAATGGCTTTAGCAGCAGTTGAAGATGGATTGCAATCCAATGAAGTTTGTGCATCAAACCATGCAGCTTTGGCCTGTGCAACCCGACTAGAAATGTGATTCGTATGCTGATGATGAAGTTTCTTCAGCTCATGTTTCAGCAAGCGAAGTTTGCTTGTGAACTGGTACATAGGATTACCAGAGATTGGAGTATGCCATGATCTGCTGACAACCTCATTGAAATCCTCTCGATCTGCCCAAACATTCAAAAATTTGAATGTTGATTGTCGCTGTTGAACTTGAGGATGGAGGGAAAGTATCATTGCACTGTGATCAGAAATTTCCCTTGGCAAGAAGATAGCTTGTGCTGCAGGAAAACTAGAAAACAAGTTAGAATTTCCAAATATCCAATCCAATTTTTTCTGGATTGCTTGATCTCCTTGCTGCCCATTGTGCCAAGAATGTTTCAGTCCTGTATAGGGGACTTGTATAAGTCCTGCATGATTGATACAACTTGGAAAGTCATCCAAGTGACGATACCAATTGGTATCTCCTCCTGAGCGATCATCCGCTTGCAATATGGCATTAAAGTCACCAAGAACAATCCATGGGGTGCAAGAGTTGGTGGAGCTTTCAGTGCAAAGATAATCCCAAAGAGTATTACGTTCAGCTGGGGTGTTGTAACCATAAACAAAAGTGATTCTGATGTGGGAGTTAGGGGAGGAATTATGGTTAATGTCACAAGTTAACCATTGAGCAGAGGAGGTGACAGAAGTGAGGGAGAGTGTTTGTGAGTTCCAACCGATTAAGATACGACAGTTGGAAGAAGAGCTAATGTTGGATGTGTATTTCCAAGGGGAGATGGCAAGGGTGGTAGTAACTGTGTCTAAATGAGAGGTTGCGATCCTGGTTTCTAATAAACCGAAGATATCCAAGTTGTGTTTTTTTGTCCAATCCTGGACAGATTTTTGTTTGTGGAAGCTATTGAGCCCCCATACATTCCAGCTACCGACTTTAAACATATAATAAAAATATATGGGGTTTACAACCTGCATTAGAGACCCTTGGCCTCCTTGCGTTTTCTGCCACCCTTCTTTTTTTTATTTGTTTTCGGAGAGGGCACAGGGGATTCATCATGGCTTTCTTCAGGAGGGATTGAGGCTGTTGAAGTTTCAGCTGAGACTTCAACTGCTGAAAATGCATCACTATGGCTCTTTAAAGAGTCCATCTTACTTTCCATGCATTCGATGTTGGCCAAAGCAGGGGAATGATGGGGTGCAATATGAGCATCAACTTGGGGAACATGTTCTTTGTGGGAAATAACATGTGCAAGCTCGTTAATGTGTGTTGGGGGGGATTGATAAGTGGAATCTATTGTAATAGGTAAATGGGATATGTTTTGCATGGGGTTTATCACAGGGATAGTGTTTGAAGGTGGGATAATATCATTGATGGGTAGTGAGGTAGAGGCTGTGATCGGGGAGGCTAATGTATTGGTGTGGGGGGGAGGCTTAACAGGTGCACTGGATGAAGGATTAGAATCATTGTTTAAGGGCATTGGATCAATAGCAATTGTTTTACCTTTGTCATGGGCAGTAACAGAAGCAGGAGCAGGAGCAGGAGCCGGTGCAGCAGGAATAGGACAACAATGCCCAAATACACTGCACTTTTCACATCTGTTGGGTTTCCATTCATATTCCACCTTGATTGGAATAGGCTCAGATGAAAGTGGACTGTCAATATCAAAACCATGTATATAAGGCAGGGAAGCATCAATTTCCACACAAATCCTTGCATATTCCAGTCTCGTACAGTTGTATGTTGATTCATCGCATGAAAGAGGTCGCCCTACCATGCTAGCAGCAAGACTTAATCCTGGCTTAGACCATAGAGGGAATGGCAGTCCATGCAGTCGAATCCATACAGGTAAGGTGGAGATTTTGTTTTTGTCGAACTGCATACGGGGGTGCCATTGCTGAAGAACAATATTTTTCCCCCCAAACATCCAAGGGCCTTTCTCCAAAATAATATGCATCTGTTCTTCTGTTGTGAACCTGAAAATCATGAATCCATTGGATGTGGTAGTAACATTCTCTAAGCCATACGGTTTCCACACCCGTGATGCAATGGTATTGACAGTATGATATGGCATCCTAAATCCAGGGAAAAAACCAACCATACACCGGTTCCATTGTTCTGCAGTTTCCAATAGCATGTCTTCTGAAACCTTCAAAATATGTCCTGGTGGTTGACGTGCAAGAGGTTCCAAAGTGAACCTGGTGCTAGAATCAGTAACACGAACCCTGTTGGCCCAAGAGATTTGTGTGGTGGAAGGGGTTTTGGGTATATGTGATGTGGTCTTCAACATAGGTGATGGCAGCATGGTTGATGTTGTGATAGGTGCAGTCATGGTAGAAGAAGAAAAAGTGGCCGAAACAGATGAAAAGTGTTGAAAGTAAAAGTAAGTAAATATGAGTGGGATTGAAAAAAACCTGCGGTCAATGTATGTGTGAAGACGATAGGAGCAACGGTGCAGTATTTTCAATGAACAGAACAGGCACCGGTGGTAGTTTCAGGGGATTGAAATCGCCTCCTGTGTCGCCTTCCAAAAGCTCTCAGACGCCATTTTTCTCCTAAACCCTAAACCCTAAACCCTAAACCCTAAACCCTAAACCCTAAACCCTAAACCCTAAACCCTAAACCCTAAACCCTAAACCCTAAACCCTAAACCCTAAACCCTAAACCCTAAACCCTAAACCCTAAACCCTAAACCCTAAACCCTAAACCCTAAACCCTAAACCCTAAACCCTAAACCCTAAACCCTAAACCCTAAACCCTAAACCCTAAACCCTAAACCCTAAACCCTAAACCCTAAACCCTAAACCCTAAACCCTAAACCCTAAAACCCTAAACCCTAAACCCTAAACCCCAAACCCCAAACCCCAAACCCCAAACCCCAAACCCCAAACCCTAAACCCTAAACCCTAAACCCTAAACCCTAAACCCTAAACCCTAAACCCTAAACCCTAGGCATTGACACATCTAGGCAAGGAGTTGTTGGAGAAGAAATATTTAATGGCAGCAATGAAGTCATATTTGATGACATCCCAGCTTTTCTTAAAGAACAAAGCATTATACCCGTCTGGCCCTGGGGCTTTAGTATCCGGAATAGAGAACAATGCTGCTTGAATATCATCATCAGTAATGGGAAGGAGGGCAGCAGTGGCTGAAGCTTAGGTTATTGTATTTGGGAAGATGGGATTGAGCTCCTCAGCTACTGGCAAATGTGGAGCACAAAGCAGGTTCTCAAAATATAAGGATGCCATCCTTCCTAGTTCCTGTGGGTCGTGAATGGTGTTACCTGTGTCATCCTGGAGGCTGTGGATGCGATTCCTGACCTGGCGGTGCAGCAAAGACTTATGAAAAAAACTGGTATTCCTGTCGCCAAGATGCAACCATTGTACTCTGGATTTTTGTTTAAAGTAGGACTCCTCATCCTTACAAAGTTGCTGGTAGTGCATGGCAAATGTTCTTTCAATGGTTTTGGCTGTCTCTGATGCTGGGTTTCTATCAAGATCAAGTTGTGCTGCATCCCATTTTGCCTTAGCATTGTCAACTCTGCCTGTGATGTTACTAGTATTTTGCCAATGAAACATTTTCAAGTCAATCTTTAACCGCCTCAACTTAGTAGTAAGTTGATACATAGGATTGCCGTATACAGGAAGCTGCCAAGAGGTGGCGACAGTGGCTATAAAATCACTGCGATCAGCCCATATATTCAGGAATTTAAATGGAGAGGTGGGGTGTTGGCTTGGACTTTGTAGGTTGAGCAGCATAGCACTATGGTCAGAAATGCTGCGTGGCTGAAATATTGCATGAGTGGCAGGCCATGTGGAGAAAAGTTGAGGATTCCCAAAGACCCAGTCTAGCTTTTTTTGAATGGTTTGGCTCCCATGTTGACCATTATGCCAAAAGTATTTGAGACCGGTATAAGGGGCTTGTAGTAAATTAGATTGCATGATGCAATTTTTGAAATCATCTTGATGCCGAGGCCAAGATGTATCTCCACCCGATTTGTCCCCTGCATGCATGATGGCATTGAAATCTCCCATTATAGTCCAAGGGCATGTGGTTTGGGTACTCTCATTGACAATGTAATGCCATAGTGATTGTTGTTCTGCTGGTGTATTGTGGCCATAGATGAAGGTGATTCTGACAGGGGAGGGAAAGTTGTGGTGAACAGCCTCACAAGTTAACCATTGTGAGGATGAGTGTATACACGTGAGGTGTAGTTGTTGAGGATTCCAACCAACAAGAATTCGGCAAGTTGGAGAGGAAGCTATATTAGAAAAGTATTTCCAGTGTGGGGGGGTGAGTTTGGTTTCAATGTCTGCTAGGTTAGAGGCTGCGATCTTTGTTTCCAGAAGACCAAAGATATCAAGGTTGTGTTTTTGGATCCACGAATGGATGGTTTTTTGTTTTTGGAGGCCATTAAGACCCCATATGTTCCAAATTCCTATGATGAATATATATTTATTGGTGGCGGTGAACAACAGAGAATGAAAAAGCTAGTGGCCCTTGGCCTCCTTTTTTTTCATACCCCCTTTCTTTTTCCGAACAGTTGTTGGCAATGGGGAGGAAGATTGAACAGGATTGCGAGGGATAGATGATGATGAAGCCTCAGCCGAGACCTCATGAGCAGCATAGGAGTTTGCACTAGTGTGCAGGGAGTCCATTTTACTTTCTAAACAAATAGTAGGCACAGTATTTAAGTGATGATGCTGAAGATCAAGTAATTCATTACCTGAGTCTTGACTTGAACAATCATCATCATCTTTGGGGTCTACTGGCACTATAATAGGATCAGGTTGGGAGTTGGTGTGTAGCTCATGTGAGGGTTGAATGGGGGGGTGATGTTGAATGGCTTATCTGCTGGTGGGTGTGGTGCAATGTGAGTATTGGCTAAAGGAATTGAGGATGTCAGTTGAGGTTCCGGTTGCAGCTGAGTAGGGGATGCAGGGGAATCCACATGTGTTTTGCCTTTGCCTTTGTCTTCTGTGGGGGTGGGGCAGCAATGACCAAACACATGACATTGCTCACATCTTGAGGGTTTCCACTCGTAGTCCACAGTAACAGTGAGTGGTTCAACAGAGAGAGGGCTTTCAATCTCAAAGCTGTGAACAAAGGGCAGTGTGGCATCAACTTCTACACAAAAGCGTGCATACTCCAAGCGAGTGCAGTTATAGGTAAGTTCATCACATGAGAGAGGCCTGCCAACCATGCTTGCTGCCAAGCTTAATCCCTGCTTGGACCATAATGGAAATGGTAGACCATGAAGCCTGATCCAAACAGGCAATGTGGTGATTTTATTCTTGTCAAATTAAAAGCGTGGGTGCCACTGTTGCAGTATGATATTCTTGCCCCCAAACATCCAAGGTCCCTTCTCTAGAACAATATGCAGCTCATCTTCAATCTTAAAGTGGAATATCATGAAGCCATTGGCAGTTGTTGTAACATTCTCAAGGCCATAAGAACGCCATGCCCTGGATGCAATGGAGTTGACAACATGGAATGGCATACGAAACCCTGGGAAGAACCCAATCATGCAGCGGTTCCATTGAGCAGAATTATCTAAAAGCATTGCTTCTGTTACCTTAAGGTTACAACCTAAAGGTTGTCTTGAAAGTGGTTCCAAGGTGAATCTGGTACTGGAATCTGTGACTCTAACTTTGTCTGCCCAGGAGTTGTGAGTGCCATCAGCGTTAGGTTTCGAGGTGTTGGTCTTTTTTTGCAGCATGGTTTTGGTTGAGGCGTGATCTGTGTTAGGTTACATATTGTGAGGATGGTGAGTGATGGGGTAGAGGTGCAGGATCAAGAAACTGGTCGGTCAGAATGATAAGGACGTGTTGGGGATGAGGATGGAGGCTTAAACAGAGAAGAATATGGTCACTGGTGGGCAGCGCAAGGCCATGCAGTCGTCTTCCTCGTAGTCGCCAATAGGTGGTGCTCTCTCTTCATTTTTTTTTCCTCCTAAATCCGAAACTCGAAACCCTAAACCCTAAAACCTAAACCCTAAAACCCTAAACCCTAAACCCTAAACCCTAAAACCCTAAAACCCTAAACCCTAAACCCTAAACTTTTTTTTGGAATAAAAGTTAAGTTGTATAGATCCAAAAAAGTACATGATACGAGAGGTATACCCCAAGTATTACAAATGACCTAGAAGGTCAACAAAAAGTAAACAAGCTTGTACATCGAAAGAAAACATACAAAGCAGCATAAACCGTTCAAACGGTTGAAATAGAAATAATCAAAACTCAAGTAAGATCATCGCTCAACTGGAAGGTAAAAAAGACGGTGCCACACGATGAGTAGCTACCCGAGTTTTCATCTCGGGGATATCCTTCTTCTTTTTCCTCCTAGTAACAAGTGTAAATCCAGTGTCATCACATCCAACAAATTGTGCAATAGATATAGATTCTAGAGGATGTGCTCGAGATGGTGTCATCTTAGGTAAATTTATGGGAGGTACCTGAGATGAAGAACTGGTTTCAGAAGAAGATGGCAAAGCCATTTGCTTACTAGTAATGCACATAGGCAATTCTAGAGGCGATGTCCGAACATGGTTGTTTGTGGACAGTGGAGGAGTTATCGGGTTAACATCACCAAGATCAGATGGCTTCAACTGACTCTCATCTGAGAAATCAGAGGCTGACTCATCTGTATCTGTCTCACCTGAGAAATCTGATTCTTCAGAGCACATCTCATCTGTGTTTGTGGCTAGAGAGGTAATGGCATTACCTTTATCCTGATGACTAGTAGAGGCATCAACGTTAAGCTGCTTATCATCTGTGTTAGTGGCAAGTGAGGCATTACCTTTAACCTGATGACTAGAAGAGGCATCACTGTTAACCTGCTTATCAGCTGAAGGCTGACATGAGTGACCAAAAACATGGCAATTTTCACATCTCTTCGGCTTCCATTCATAGTTCACATGAACTTCTCTGATAGTATTGGAGAACTCAAGTTCAAATTTGTGAACAAATGGTAAAGATGCATCTACCTCCACACACAACCGCGCGTAGTCTAGGCGCTTACATCCAAGTGTCAACTCATCACAAGAGAGTGGTTGGCCCACCATACTGGCTACCTCACTTAAACCCTCCTTTGTCCATAAAGGAAAAGGTAGATCATATATCCGAATCCATACTGGAAGTTTGGTGATCTTGTTCATGTCGAAGACAAACCCAGAATGCCATTTCTGAAGAATAATAGCTTTCCCACCAAACATCCAAGGACCATTTTCAATGACCTTTTGTAGCTCATCTTTTGTTTTGAAATGAAACATTGTAAATCCATTGGCCAAGGATGTCACATCCTCAAGGCCGAACCTCTTCCATATCCTGTGAGCAATTGAATTCATAGCAGAATAAGGAAGCTTAAAACCAGGAAAAAAACCTTCTAGGCAACGATGCCACACTGCAAAAGACTTCTCCCATAATCCCCTAGTCATTTTAAGACGAGAGCCAACCGGCTTACGAGGGACGGGGTCAAGAGTGCATCGAGTATTAGAGTCGGTAACTCTTATCTTATCGGCCCAAAAACTCGAGAGGGGAGTGGTTCGGGTAGAGGTTGGGGAGGCTGTGTTTTGGTGTTGGTTTGTGGGATGTTTAGTGGCGGAGGGGGTGGTGTTTGCTTTGGGTGTTTGGGTTTTCGGATTGGAAGCCATGGCAGATTCTGGTATAGATTCAACCATCAATAATTCACCAACCATTCAAACAATAATAAATCCCAACGGTTCAAAGGTAGACACACATGTTATGTATAACATATTCAAAAATCAGTAGAGTTTAACAGTTGGATCTCCACAGATCTTAATTATACCGAAACTGACCTGAGATTGACAACTTTCTGTTGAACATCTAGAAAACGTTGCTGGAGGCTTTATTTCTAATCTCCACCGTTCATAATGTGTATCAAAACCAGATGCATCACATATCCAAAAATAAGCTCGATCCAACAGTGGAAAAGGGAGAAAGAAGCCGGCGGCTCTGACTGTTCCGAGAAGGATATTTCCAGAAATATTCAAATGGCTAGCTTTCGCAGGAGGAATCAAATATAGACGATCCCTCTGGTCAGATTGTAAGCAATATAGATGGTCACAACATATCCAAAAATGGGCTTGATCCAACGGTAGACCAAGGAGAAATCGGCCAGCGACTCTGACAGCACTAGGGGGGTTTCCAGAAAATTTCAGAAATTCTCAAATGGTCAGATTTCTTAAACGGCAGCAGCTTTCGACGATCCCTCCGGTCAGACTGTAGACAATAGTTCACTGCACAACATAACAAAATCTTGGCTTAATCCAACAGTGGTCGCCGGATATATGGCTGTCGGAGCACCGCCGCTTTGTATCTTTCCCCTCTAACCTCTCTCTAGCTTCTCTCTCTAGAAAAGCACAAATGAACCCCCCATCCCTAAACCCTAAACCCTAAAACCCTAAAACCCTAAATTCTAAACCCCAAACCCAAACCTAAACCCAAACCCTAAACCCTAAACCTTAAACCGTAAACCCTAAACCCTAAAACCTAAACCCTAAACCCTACACACTAAGCCCTAAACCCTAAAACCCTAAAACCTAAACTTTTTTTGGAATAAAAGTTAAGTTGTATAGATCCAAGAAATTACATGATACGAGAGGTATACCCCAATTATTACAAAAGACCTAGAAGGTCAACAAAAAGTAAACAAGCTTGTACATACAAAGCAGCATAAATCGTTCAAACGGTTGATATAGAAATAATCAAAACTCAAGTAAGATCATCGCTCAACTGGAAGGGAAAAAAGATGGTGCCACACGATAAGTAGCTGCCCGAGTTTTCAACTCATGGATATCCTTCTTCTTTTTCCTCCTAGTAACAAGTGTAAATCCAGTGTCATCACATCCAACAGATTGTGCAGCAGATATAGATTCTGGAGGACGTGCTCGAGATGATGTCATCTTAGGTAAATCTGTGGGTTCCCTAAACCCTAAACCCTAAACCCTAAACCCTAAACCTAAACCCTAAACCCCAAACCCCGAAACCCCAAACCCTAAACCCTAAAACCCAAACCCTAAAAACCCTAAACCCGAAACCCGAAACCCCAACCCCTAACCCCAAACCCCTAACCCCTAAACCCTAAACCGTAAACCCTAAACCCTAAAACCTAAACCCTAAACCCTACACACTAAGCCCTAAACCCTAAAACCCTAAAACCTAAACTTTTTTTGGAATAAAAGTTAAGTTGTATAGATCCAAGAAATTACATGATACGAGAGGTATACCCCAATTATTACAAAAGACCTAGAAGGTCAACAAAAAGTAAACAAGCTTGTACATACAAAGCAGCATAAATCGTTCAAACGGTTGATATAGAAATAATCAAAACTCAAGTAAGATCATCGCTCAACTGGAAGGGAAAAAAGATGGTGCCACACGATAAGTAGCTGCCCGAGTTTTCAACTCATGGATATCCTTCTTCTTTTTCCTCCTAGTAACAAGTGTAAATCCAGTGTCATCACATCCAACAGATTGTGCAGCAGATATAGATTCTGGAGGACGTGCTCGAGATGGTGTCATCTTAGGTAAATCTGTGGGTTCCCTAAACCCTAAACCCTAAACCTAAACCCTAAACCCCAAACCCCGAAATGCAAAACCCCGAAACCCCAAACCCTAAACCCTAAAACCCAAACCCTAAAAACCCTAAACCCGAAACCCGAAACCCCAACCCCTAACCCCAAACCCCTAACCCCTAAACCCTAAACCGTAAACCCTAAACCCTAAAACCTAAACCCTAAACCCTACACACTAAGCCCTAAACCTTAAAACCCTAAAACCTAAACTTTTTTTGGAATAAAAGTTAAGTTGTATAGATCCAAGAAATTACATGATACGAGAGGTATACCCCAATTATTACAAAAGACCTAGAAGGTCAACAAAAAGTAAACAAGCTTGTACATACAAAGCAGCATAAATCGTTCAAACGGTTGATATAGAAATAATCAAAACTCAAGTAAGATCATCGCTCAACTGGAAGGGAAAAAAGATGGTGCCACACGATAAGTAGCTGCCCGAGTTTTCAACTCATGGATATCCTTCTTCTTTTTCCTCCTAGTAACAAGTGTAAATCCAGTGTCATCACATCCAACAGATTGTGCAGCAGATATAGATTCTGGAGGACGTGCTCGAGATGGTGTCATCTTAGGTAAATCTGTGGGTTACCTAAACCCTAAACCCTAAACCCCAAACCCCGAAATGCAAATCCCCGAAACCCCAAACCCTAAACCCTAAAACCCAAACCCTAAAAACCCTAAACCCGAAACCCGAAACCCCAACCCCTAACCCCAAACCCCAAACCCCTAACCCCTAAACCCTAAACCGTAAACCGTAAACCCTAAAACCTAAACCCTACACACTAAGCCCTAAACCCTAAAACCCTAAAACCTAAACTTTTTTTGGAATAAAAGTTAAGTTGTATAGATCCAAGAAATTACATGATACGAGAGGTATACCCCAATTATTACAAAAGACCTATAAGGTCAACAAAAAGTAAACAAGCTTGTACATACAAAGCAGCATAAATCGTTCAAACGGTTGATATAGAAATAATCAAAACTCAAGTAAGATCATCGCTCAACTGGAAGGGAAAAAAGATGGTGCCACACGATAAGTAGGTGCCCGAGTTTTCAACTCATGGATATCCTTCTTCTTTTTCCTCCTAGTAACAAGTGTAAATCCAGTGTCATCACATCCAACAGATTGTGCAGCAGATATAGATTCTGGAGGACGTGCTCGAGATGGTGTCATCTTAGGTAAATCAGTGGGTTCCCTAAACCCTAAACCTAAACCCTAAACCCCAAACCTCGAAATGTAAAACCCCGAAACCCCAAACCCTAAACCCTAAAACTCAAACCCTAAAAACCCTAAACCCTACCCCAAACCCTAAACTCTAAACCCTAAATCCTAAAACCCTAAACCCTAAACCCTAAACCCAAAGCTTAAAACCCCAAAGCCTAAACTAAGCCCGTAGTTTGAAGACCGACCCGGTGGCCAAACCGGTCTAAGTTATGGGTTCCGGATTTTGACCGTGTCAAACAAAAAGTTTATAAAAAAATCAAAATAACGTCGTTTTAATAATTAAAAAAAAAAGTGAACAATTTTGTAGCCGTGTCTTGCTAGGTTAGTCGGGTCACACTAGATTTTTTCTTTCCCTATTTTTTCTTTAACTCGATCAAATATTTTTTTTATTTAAAAAAAATTCAAAAGGATGTCTTTTTAGTAAAAATAACAAAAAAAAAAAGTCAACGGTTTTACTGCCGGGTCTTGACTAGGTCGACGGGTCACACCGAGTTTTTCCTTACACTGTTTTTTATTCAACCCAGCCCAATTCCAGTCCCAGGTCCGCCTGGTCAAGACTCAGGTTTCAAAACTATGCTAAACCTGAAACCCGAAACCCTAAACCCTAACAGTCAAAACCCTAGAAACCTAAACCCTAAAATCCAAACCGTGAACCCTAAACCCAGAACCTTTAACTCCAAACTCAGAACATGAACCCGAAACCTTTAACCCAAAATCCAAAACCTAGAAACTCCCAAACCCCAAATCCTGAAACTCATAACCCTAACCCTTGAACCCTAAACCCTAAATCAAATTGATGTATTTTGATGGATACTGTGTATAAACGTGTTTGCTTTATTTGGAGTGTTACAGAACGAACTAGTTATCTCTCTCAATCAATTTTAATGTTTTGCAGCTCCTAATTATTGGCTGAGCTGAGTCACTTGAGATGTTGAATCGGCAGAGCTACTAGCTCCACTTGAGATTTTTATGATGATTCAGAAGCTTGGATATTCACTTCCTCTTCTCGTATTATCGATATTCAGGTGCCTTTTTAAAAAAAATTTAAGAAAAATGCTTTAATGCTTATTTAATGGTTTTGTTACCTGATGATGATGTGTGGTTGGTTAATAGGCTAGGCTATCAGAAAGAGCATTGGAGCTTCTTGCTTTGCCTTTTGATGGAATCCCTAGATTACTCCTCGATATCGGTATGTTGCATTTTACATTTCCATCACAATTACATTATGAAGCCACTCTCTCTTCTTCGTTTGTAAATGTGATTAATTTATGGTTTACGGTTTACTCCGTTGGTTTTGTTAATTTTTTTAGAATTCTGCTCGTGTTGGAATTGAACATCGCGCCTTGACTTTGATAATTCTATTGGAGTTGATTCTTAAATGTTAAGTTTTATAACACTTTAGTGTGTGCTTTTTTCTCACTTTATTCTTTTGATTTGGATCCCAGTGGCTATGCAATGCAGATAAGTCCTCCCATGAACCAAGACTAAGATTGAAATAAGTTCCTTCCCTTTTCTTTTGTGCTTTAGGTTTATGTAGTCCATCAACACTCAATCTGTTTTGGGATTCAATTCTGGGCTTGGTTTCTTCTGAATTTTGTTTTCCCTAGAAAAAACTGGTTTTCATTAATGCAAAGCATTAAAGCTCAATACATCCATAACAGATTACTCAGAAGTAGGGTTGGGAATGTTCTAGATTAAAGACTTCTCTTGTCACACTGATGTATTGTGAGCTAGGTAACGAGCTAAGTTTCATAACTTGTCGATGATCGAAGCTGAAAGTCGAGTCCTGAAAGTGTGAGCTGATGCCTCTAATATCTGTAATGTTCTGATTCACAAGAAACTCAAATACTCAATTTGACTAAACCCGCTATTTTGAACAAATTTTGTTGCATTCTATTAGATTTCTATCAACACTAGATAGTGATCAAAATTAGCCATTTGATATTGCTCTAATGTATTTGAATCACTGATGTGTATTTTTCTCGTTGTAAACTGATTGACAATTTTGTGGCAGGGCTTTCTTTGGATCATTATATAGATGCTTGGCAAAAGGAGCAAGAGCAGTGTTTCAGGTGTATCCTGAAAACATAGCCCGGCGTGAATTAATTTTGAGATCTGCAATGCATGCTGGTTTTGCTGGTGGTGTTGTTATTGATTACCCACACAGGTATGCTAGGCTTCTATTTAGAAATCTTATGCTCAGTTTTTCATGACTGGTATTTGTTGTATATGTGTTTTTTGCTTGGCTTCAATAGCACCTGCCCTTTCCAATCCTTTAATCGGAATGTTCTGGTTGGGAATAAAAGCTAGCACATAAAGGTTGCAAGCTTTTCAAGAATCTGAACCATGAGAGCTTGATGTGCTAGATGCTCTGTCTGCTAATTCTTTGTTTCATTATGCAAGTATATCCACACTGTTCTCTCTTTATGAATTAAGTTCACATTCTGATATGTAATTTCCTTCGAAGCTCAAAAAAAGAATCTTGCTATTAATCATCCTCTGGTTTCATATTCCTCTTCAGAGTTTCATCATTCACTGATTGAACTATTTTTCTGTCACGGTACCAAGACTAGAAAAGAATACCCCATGCTTACTTGTGGACCACCATCTTTAAGCACTGTTGTTCCCAGGGGGGAAGGCGAAGATGGAGAAAGCTGCTCTGAAGATGAAAATAGTGAAAAAAATCAAATGGTGGGTTGCTTTGTCTTGCATTTTGTTTTTCTTTTCAAGCTCTAACTGGGTTGTTTGTAAGCATGGCGTCCTTTTCTTTTCAACTAGGATTTTGCAAGTCACTAATAATTGTTATATATGCACGTACCTTGAGAATGCAGGTTTGCATTTCAGACAGGAACAGGCCTAAGAAAAAACAGAAAATAACTAGGAAAGGGAAGGGCAGAGATTGAATATTTAAAAAGAAAGCAACTGAGACGAAAAGGAAACGCAGTGCCTCCTGACACAAGATACACTGGTCGAAAACGGAAGGCTCGATTTTGATCTTTACATGTGCAGCCAACCTATTGGAAAAATATACATATAAATCGTTGTGTACCCAGACCTTTATGCATTGCCTGTTGCTGTTGCTGCTCTAACTGGGTGAAATCGATGTTGAAGTTACTTAGTCACGCAAGTGTGAAATCAGATGGCAAAAGATGATTATTATAATATACTCGGTCATTTTATAGGCCTTGTGTTTTTGGGAAATCAAATATTGAAATGATTGATCCTAGAATGAGATTGTTTTGTTCAGTTGGAACAAGCCAATAACCTTTATCCAATCAAGACCAAGCCAAGAAAGATAATGAAGCATTATCTCAAATTCTTTGGTTGAACTTTTCAAGTCAGCATCTTTAACTCCCACCTTAAATTTCCCACCTTTAGGCATCAAAGAACCAAAATGAAAGAAAATCCAAGAAAGCCATTGAATTTGCAAATAAATAATTTACTTGAAAAAATATAAATCAAAGTATAAACCTTCATGCTTAGTCATGGCATATGTGCTTGCACCCCACACAAACTCTAAAAGATGAAGGCAACAAAAATGGTTACGCAAGCTTGGATTTAAGGGTTTGAGGGTTTTTGGGGTTAAGAATTTTGGTTTAGGTTTTAAGGTTTTGGTTCTGGTTCTTGGTTCGGGATTTAAGTTTAGGGTTTTTGGTTCTAGATTTTGGTTTAGAGTTTTTTGTTTTTAGAGGATTTTGGTTTTGAGATTCAGGTTTTAGGGTTTAGAGTTCCAAGTTTTGAATTTGAGGTTAAGGGTTTGATTGATAGTATAAAATTAGAAAAAAATACTTGGAAAAAAATAGAAATTAAAAAAAATTGATGCATTTATAAAGTATTATTACTACAATATAAAGTGAAAAAACCTACCTGCCGAACCAGGTTACAATAAATTGCTACTAAAAAAAATGTTTTCCTCTTTTTTTATTGCTACAGTACTTTCTCTTTTTTTTTTTTTGTATTTTTTTTTTGTCTTTTTTGTTTTTATTCTATTTTTGTTGATTTTATTTTTTTAATATTAAACTGGTTAATTTTTTTTAAAAAAACACTGAATTACTATAATGTTTCCCTCAATATAAATTTCTACTGTTTGAGGCATATACTAGGGAGAACAAGGTGGAAGAGGCTGAAGAGCTTCTCCAGCAGATGAAGGCCAGGAGATTCATGCCGGATGAAAATGCTAGGCCAGGTTTTTAGAACTCTGTCATCAGTATTCTCTTCGACAAAATCTAGATTCGGACATCTTTTTTCTAGATTAAGCAAGTTATGGCTGTTTTTAATACATCATTTATATATTGCCTGTTGTTAATTTAACATTAGAACTTTATCTCCCATTTTAAGTAAATAGTAATCCCAAAAACCTTTTTTTTTTTTTTTTTTTTCTGTTGTCTTTCTCGGTCTTAATAATAATTTTGCAATGCGAAAAACAAAAATCCTTTTAGAAAAAAAAAATCCAGGGTTGTCTACCAAATCATTGCTTAAAACAAGCCAGAATCGAACATTAAGTTACCAACACATAACTATCCAAAAGAGTTTCATCATGCTGGACTGAAGTGTTCAATCACAAGGCAGTAAATAAATACATGTGCGAGCGAGCTAATTTCAGATCGAATCCTCTCCATCTCCAGGGAATGTTACAAGACCTCCCAGTTGCAAACAAATAGAAAGCAATTCCCAGCTGGGCATCTCCAACTTGTTCACAGTCCCAAAAAATTCCCAAAGTCGGAAGAAGACAACTAAAAATCTGCCTTGTTTGGGCATTCTGATGCTCTGTGCCCCGACCGCCCACAATTAAAACAAGAGCCTCCAAAGCTTCTGCTATGCACAATAAAGATGTCATGTCAATTTCAACAATTTATATATAATGGATGGCTGAAACTTGTATGAACAAACATGTCCAACCCCTCAACCACAGAAGACAGCAATAGATAAGAAACACAACCAGGGAAAAAGGAGGGGGAGGGGAATCGGAAGAAAAATGAAAAAAAAAAAAATACAACACTTGCCCACACCATGCATGTACCCAAAATCTCATCCTATTGAGGTCACCAAAGATCTGATCAAGTGCATGATTACTGGATTCAACCAGAAGCATTTCCAAAAACAATTACCAAACATCGTCGCAGGGAAAGAAATAAACAGAAGCGTAAGCAGGTCATGGCCAACAGATGAACCTACTAAAACTGTCATTGCTATTGATATTGTGGCTTATTCTTTTAAGGTTAATCAGACTACAATATTGACATGTAAAATGTGCCCAGGTTTGCTATGAGAAAAGTAGATACCTATCCCGAGATGATGGCCTGCTTGATCTTCTACCACCGATCAGCCAATCATCTCCACTGCTTCTCGACATCCAGGACCTACTATTCTCATTACTGTTACTTCGAGCACCGCGCCTAAACGTGCCTTCATCATCAGAATATCTACCACTTCCCCGACCAGGGGAAGATCTAAAACCACCTCTCTGGCCCCTAGGACCCCCCCTAGCAGGACGATCCCTACTAGAAAACCTTCCATAAAAATCACTTGGAGGACCATCATCTTGCAATGCAGGCAGCTGAAAATGAAGTTAATAAAAAGATTTTAGGCTGCATACGATCATTGCAGCTAATTCAAGCAGCCTATGCAGTCAAGGACAACCATCAATAATGAGTGGCCAAAATCTAAAAAGAACCTTGGTGATCTTTTCAATAGTGTTTCCAGGTGGTAGTTGCTTATTCAACAATTCTTTTGCAATCTCCTCTGGAAGATCAAAAACAGCTCCTTGAACCTGATATAAACACATTATATTTAGATTGTTGTGAAGAATGCTATGCATCAAGAAGAAAAGAATCCAGTGTATATGTTCAGAACATCTAGCAGAACATACCCTTTCATCCGCAATTAGATGTATTTTTCCAATTTCATCAGCTGCTGCAGGATAAACATCAGAAAGAAATCCAGTAACAGATCTAGCAGATAGAAACCCTCTAGAATAGGTTGGATCCCGAGTCAACTGCAACGTTGTCCATCCCTGCAGATACATGGGTCCAGTTCAAGTTACTGGCTGCATGCTAAGATAGCTATAAAGGTTGTAGTCCACCTATAACAGTAAAGGAAACAAATATTCTGCAATTATCTAAAGAAAAAAAAATAGCAAACAGATAAGTTGCAAAACAGAATACAAATAAACAAAATACCAGACCATGTCCTAATCATACCACCTGATGGATTTGCACATTTACTACAATGCTAGAATAGAAAAAGGATACCATGTACATGTTAATCAGAAAAGGAAATGCTTCTAGAAGTTTGCAGCTGAAAATAACAAACTCAGGAATGTGCCAAGGCTGCATGCACGATTAAGATAACAAGGTTCTGGGAAATCAGGGAATTTAGTTGACAGCAATACTGGTATCCATGGAACATGATCACAGATGTTATCGCAAGTTATCTTCAGCGTGATTGAGTGAAAATGTGAAAGAAAAGCAAGCAGCCCTGCCAACCACTTGCATTGCAAAAAATGCACTTTTTGTGAGCAATTTCTTAATAGTATTTAAACAACAGCAATAAGTTAACTAAATTACTGTCCAACTAAAGACTAGCCTGATTAAAAAAGGAAGCAAGCAATCATTGCAAGTAAGATCACATTTAATGTGCAACTTAACAAAAATTCATGAGCAACACCTATATATATATATATATATATCAAACACAAGGTTATAAAATCAAAATCTGATTGCTAATTTACTTGTTCATGGCTAATGAGCGACCGGGATGAAGGAGGCTGAGAAAATCCACTCAAATGTGCTAGTGCAGCAGCAAGAGCGCTTGTTCCTTGTTCCTCAATCAATTTCTGGGCAGTTGGTGTGAAAAACTCTACAGACTCAGGATGAACTCCATTTAGGGTAGCAACAACTTGCTCAGTTGATGACTCCAAAAGCTCTTCAATAGCTGGTGGACTAACAAACTCAAACTTGCATCCCGCATCACGCTCTAGGGATCTGACGGTTCTCCTTTGACTGTTAGTGAACATCAAAATGGCAGTACCTTCCTTCCCTGCACGTCCAGTACGACCAGAGCGATGCACGAAAGTTTCTGGATCATTAGGAAGTTCATAGTGGATAATCTGGAGAAAAGGGTCAACGAGGTCTCAAGTTTCTTAGCTGTTGAAAAAACAACCCAAGTGTTTGGAAAAAAACAATGGGGAAAAATTCCAATTGAAAAGGTCTTGCATGAAAAGTTATCTAGTATTGAAAATTATATATCTGCATCCATGGTTTTCATAATGATGATGCACATTTCTCCCAATGATTACACATCAATAAAATAACTCAACCAGTCACAATCAGAGCTAATGGGATAAATTCCATATTCTGAGTTCTCATAGATACAAACTCTAATCTTCAATATTAACTGCAATGGGAGAGTCTGTCACAGTTAATTTTTTTGTAGAAAAAAAAAACTTGGCTTTTCCCCTAATTCTTGCATATTTTTAAAATACATAAAACTGACTACCACAAAAATAAATCAGAAAATTACAAAAAGAACAGAACTTTCTTTATGCAATCATTAAAAGACTAATTCCATGACTTTACCAAATCAACATTCGGGATATCAAGCCCACGAGATGCAACGTCCGTGGCAACAAGCACAGTGAACTTTCCCTGTCGAAAACCATTCAAAGTTCTCTCCCTCTGATGCTGAGATATATCTCCGTGCAATGCCTCAGAAGCTATACTCTGTGTTAACGCCATGGATACTTCATCAGCATCTCGTTTGGTCCGAGTAAAGATAATAGTCTTCCCGCCCTTTGCATAGACCTAAATACAATGGAAACGTTTTCTGCTTTAAAAACAACAGTTACCTCTGGTTCAGAAAGGGTGATGCAAAATTCACAACAAAAATTGTTATTCTCACCACTTCTTTCTTAAAATAACTATAGTAACCTCTTTATATCATGAAGAGGATATTTTAAACTGGAATTTAATTAACATTATGAAGAAGATATATTAGTCATTTTAAGAGAATCAAGTGGTGGGAATAACAAAACCGTTAATGAATTTAGTTGTACCCGTTCTGAAATCACTTCGACCAATAATGAGTTCTATTATCACAATAGTAATTGATAATGAATGAAACAAAAATGCATTCAATAGTAAATACTTACTAATAACCTGAATGTTTTATCATAGAAGCAAGCTTGCCATTTAAAGTACCACTTTCCACTCAGACAGGAACAGTAAGTGACACATATAAATGCGTATAACAAATCCTAGAAGGATTTTCTAATTTATGGTATTCAAGAGCGTGCCTACAGAATTCTAGCATGATTTTAGTTGCTTATCATGGAAGTGCTTCCCAAAGTTCAATTTTCCAAAGTTTCCTTCTTGACCGATTCTGTTGACAATCTTCTAAAACATGGCAGACTAACAGAGTCTATTTAAGAAGTCCCAGAATCTATATATATATATATATTCTTCGGGAAAACAAAGTTCAGATCCTGCAATGCTGAAAAATGTTTTCGATTAAGATATGATGAGATGTTGACACCTCATAAGGCACAAGGACAAAATGGAGATATTTTAAGTTTTAATTTGTTGTAAAGTAAGCAAATGGAGCAAATTTTTTTGGCTCTGAACAAGCAACGCCTACACAAACTATCAGGAAACAAATTCGAACAAAAATCTCTTCAAAACTCATGCGGGCTCAGACATCCATAGAAACTCCAATAATAAAGACAAATGGATTTTGAATGATGGGACTGCCATCTCATACCGTTACAAGGTCACTGAGAATGGTTCGCTTTGATGTTGCTGTGGTTGATACTGCATAAAGTTTGATTCCTTCTGCCAGCTTTTCTTCTTGGTCCCCGACCTGTAAAAGTGGAAAGGATTAATTACATGTTTTTGGGTTAAGTCAGATAAATTTAATTATCTTCTTGTTTACCCTCAATCTGCAAGCAGTAAGTTATTCTTCTTTTCTTTTTTTCCATTTCCATACCCAACTCCAAAAATTATTCTGTGCTGGTAAAGACTTATATTATCCAGAAACCAACAGACAATTGTAATAACAAGAATCAAAGAACACAAAGACATTAAAAAAGAAAAGGATTATACCAAATCAATTTGCAAAGGATTGTCCAAATATTTCCTTGCTAATTTTTTAACCCAGGTAGGCATAGTTGCAGAGAAAAGCATGCTCTGGCGCTTTGATGGTAGACTTTCTAAAATAACTTCCACATCCTCCTCAAATCCAAATGAAAGCATTTGATCAGCCTCATCGAGAACCAAATATTCAACTTCTCCCAATTTGAGGCTTTTACCTTTCAGTAGGTCGATGATTCGACCTGGTGTTCCAACCACAACATCAACCCCACGAGAAAGAGCATTTTGTTGTGTGGCATAGGAAACCCCTCCATAGACACAAACAGTGCTCAAATAAGGTGCAGACTCTTTAATTTCTTTCTCTACTTGCTTTGCTAGCTCCCGAGTTGGTGCTAAGACCAAAACTTTAGGAAGCCTACCAGTTCGCCTGTCAAAAAGCAAAATAAAGACAATAGTTAATAAGCTCATGAATACACGGAATTAAAGGGAGATGGACATCTGCAGCAGGCAAAGTGAGCACCCACCTTTGGGAACCTCTTAGTTCAGCATCTTCAGTAAGGCGTTTAATGATTGGAATGCCGAAGGCTAATGTCTTGCCAGTCCCAGTCTTGGCACGAGCAATGAGATCTCGTCCTTCCAGAGTCGGAATTAAAACAGCTCTCTAAATCATTGAAAAGCAAAAGGATAAGTTAGGACATAAAAAAGGGATAATAGCAGTACACAAGATAGTAAAATAGCTAAATATCTCAAACAAGTAATGGACTAGGAAAATAAGGGACAGGACATTGATGATATCTCAAATAACATGTATTAGTTCATTTTTATCAAAAAAAAAATTAAAGGAAAAAAAAACCATGTATTAGTGCTGCAAAGCAAAGAAAAGATTTATATAGGAAAAATGTAGAGCTATGGAATGGAAAGGAGCAAGACCAACAATAGTTACCAGATAAAAATACGGTAATAAACCAAAAAAGATAAAAAAGGAAAGGAAAAGAGGGAAGTACAGACTTGAATGGGGAAAAGGTGAGTGATTCCTCGATTCTGGAGGGTTTGGACAAGGCGGTGAGGCAAACCCAATTTAGAAATGTCAAGTTCAACCTCACTAGTATTGTTGCTTGGCTCAGTTTCAGAAGAGTCGTAATCGACAGCATCGTCGGTATCAGCATCAGCTTCAAAATCAGAAAACCCATCTAGCCCTTTGAAGGCCTCTTCGCTGAGGATGGAATTGGGGGTAGCGATAGCACTAGGTGGAGTGAAGGTGCTGTTGTTATTAATAATAAGGCCGTGTTTAAAGCTAAGTTGTGTTTTGGCTATCAAAGAATTGAAGTGGGGAGGCTTTTCTGACAAAAGAGAAGCAGACGAAGAAGAAAGTGGCATAGCTGATGACAAATTTGCGGCTGTTGTTGTTGTCGCTGCTGCTGCTCTTCTACAACTAGTAGTGGTCTTTGAATGGAAGATAGAAGAAACCCCAATTACAGTAGAAGTAGAAGCCATTTTATCTTCTTCTTCTTTATTTCCTGCTCCACTCCTCAAGGTAAGGAAGCGAGTGTATGGATAAATAGAGAGAAGGAAAGAATGAGATATTTTTAGGGTGTAGGCGGCGAGGGAGTGTAGTAGTAGAAGTAGCAGCGAAGAAGATAAGGCCGCGCTTCTCCAAAACGTGTGGCTTTGCACACCTCCTCCTTTGCTTCTTGTTGCTATAGAAAGACAGACAGACAGATATTTGTGTTCCTTCTATGCTTCATTTTGTGGGCTGTCTCACTGGCCCATTAAACGTTCCTCGTTTTTTCTTTTTGCACTTGACTTGAACACCAGAAGAAAAGGAAATTTTTTAATCTTAAAAATTAAAATAACATCGTTCCTTGTGCAAACCAGAGAAACGGATCGTCTTGGACCTTAGCACCAAGTGGAATACTTACTCTATTAAATAATATTGCATATATTCATATCCTCCATTATAATAATTCAGTCTTCTGATTACATGACTTCGCCCTTTAGCCCCAGGTTTTAATTTGTACACAGTACCACCTTCATTCACCATCTTTTCTAATAACTAAAATTGGCTTTGCTGCTGCAGAATAAACCAATTCAAGAACGGGATAACAGGCTCGACAACGTATCAGCTCCAGTATCATGAGTGTTTCTTCGTAAGATCTTCCACGAATCTGATCAATTACTGTCCGTGCTTCTGGAGCAACCTTGTTAGATTTGTAGATGTTTGACAGAATATTACTGTCAGGATTAATGAACAGCAAGAAGATAATGGCAATGGCAGACGAGTAAGGGCAATTACACAGAATTGTTGGTAAGAGTATAGGAGTATGAGAAGAATAGAGAGTGTGTTCCGCAGATGAAGGAATTTGTTATATCATTCTTTTTGTGCCTCTGCTAGTAACAGAATTCTACTATATATACAGTTTCCTTCTTCTTACTATTATAAGCACGTGGCTTTTACAATTGAATATAAAATGTATAACATTGATTATAACTGAAATATCAAAACGCACCGTCTAACTTAACAGTATTTTAAACTTCCCTCTTCTCAGTTTGTTTATTCTATTTCCGCGTGTAACAATTGCCTCTCCTTCAAATGGACCTTGTCTCAAGGTCAAATTGAGGGAATTGGTGACCCAAATCGTTAGCAAATTCCCAGGTGGCTTCAGACAATGTAAGACCAGCCAAATGAACGAGCATCTAAGTGGCTGCTAGGTGATTTCTTTTGACCATTCGACATTCCAGGATAGCTTGAGGTTGGAGAAGGGGTTCCTTTGGTAAGGAAGGCAGTGTGGAGAAGACCTCTCGATTTCCCACCTTCTTTTTTAGGAGAGACACATGAAAAACAGGGTGTATGTTTGCAGAGTCAGGTAGTTGTAACTTATAAGCCACGTTGCCGATTTTAGTTAAAACCTGATAGGGGCCATAGTATTTGGAAGCTAGTTTATGTGAATGTCGCTGAGCCATAGTTTTCTGTCGATAGGGTTGGAGTTTGACGTATATCATATCACCTATGTCAAATGATCGCTCACTGCGATGCTTGTTGGCTAACTGGACCATCATGTGTGTGAGCACCCTGTAAATTATGCTTGATAGTTACCAACATGCGTTCCCATTTGGATAAAAAAGCATCCACTGCTTCGACGGGTGAATCTCGTGCAATGTATGGAATATGTAGTGGAGGAGGGTAGCCTTAAATGATCTCGTAGGGAGTACATTTTTTAGCGGTATGGTAGTTAGTGTTGTACCACCATTCGGCTAATGGCAGCCACTTGACCCATTGAGCTGATGAGGTTCCTGTCATGCAGCGTAAATAGTTTTCTAAACACTTGTTGACCACCTCTGTTTGTCCATCTGATTGGGGGTGGTAGGTTGCGGAGTAGCATAATTTGACCCCTTGTTTGGCGAAGAGTTCCTTCCAAAAGAGACTCAGAAAAACAGTATCCCTATCGCTGACAATAGTAGCTGGCAGGCTGTGTAGTTTGTAAATATTATCAAGAAAAATTCTGGCCACAATACTAGCAGTGTATAGATGGGGAATGGCCATGAAGTGTGCGTATTTACTGAACCTGTCCACCACTACGAAGATAACCTCTTTGCCTTCAGATTTAGGTAGTCCATCTATGAAATCCATGTTAATGTCAATGAACGGGGCTTGTGGTATGGGCAATGGTTGCAGCAATCCTGGCATGCGAGTGTTTTCTGTTTTATTTCTTTGACAAACATGACAGTCCCTAACATATTGTCGAACATGCTTCTGTTGCCCCCACCAGTAGTACCCATTAGCCATCTTCTTGGCAATAACAGTAGCCCCAGAATGACCTCCCACAGCTGAGTCATGGTACAAGGCAATAAGTTTAGTTTGAAGAGGGAGATTGCAGCCCACTACTATCTTCCCCTTCCTGCATAATAAGTGATTAACCCACGAATAGTGGGGGTGAGAACTGGAATCCCGGATTAAATCCTGAATGATAGTTTGGACAGCTTGATCATCTTTCCAGGAGGCCTTGATGTCGTCCATAATTGAAGTGGAGATGGTAGAAACTGTTAAGGTGCTCAGATCAGCACAGGTGACCCTGGAAAGTGCATCGGCTGCGATATTATCCTTCCCCTTCTTGAATTCAATATCATAGTCAAATCTAAGGAGTTTGGCCAGCCATACATGCTAGGAGGGACAAGTCACCTTCTTTTCCAACAGATATTTCAAGCTAATATGGTCAGTGCGGATGGTGAAATGTTTACCCCATAAATAGTGACGCCATTTCGTGACAGCCAGGAGAATAGCTAGTAGTTCTCTTTCATAAGTGGAGAGTGTTTGTTGTTTAAGACCAAATGGTTTGCTGATGAATGCAATGGGATGGCCTTCTTGCATCAATACTGCTCTCATGCCCTTGCTGCTGGCATTTGTCTCAACCACGAATTGTTTGTGCAGGTCTGGTAATGCCAACATTGGTGGGTGAGTCATGATATGTTTAAGCTGAATGAAGGCGGCAGTTGCTGTGTCAGTCTAACGGTAAGCATCATTTTGTAGTAATTGTGTCAATGGCTTACATATGGTACCGTAACCCTTGATAAATCGCCTATAATATCCTGTGAGCCCCAGAAACCCCCTGAGTTGCTTGATGTTGCTTGGAACAGGCCAGTCGATGATGGCCTTAATTTTCTGAGGATCAGTTGCTACACCGACTAAAGAAATAACATGGCCAAGATACTCAATCTGGTTGCTGCAAAAAACACATTTACTAGCCTTAGCATACAAGTCATTAGTCTTCAGAAGCTCAAACACGGTCTGCAAGTGACCTAAGTGATCGAACAAGGTGTTGTTGTAGATGAGGATATCGTCAAAGAAAACAAGGATAAACTTACGCAAGTAACTCCGAAAGATTTCGTTCATCAGACTTTGAAATGTTGCAGGGGCATTGGTCAAGCCGAAGGGCATGACCAGGAACTCATAGTGCCCATTATGTGACTTAAATCCTGTCTTGTACACATCCTCAGGAGACATTCAGATTTAGTGATAACCCGATCTAAGATCTATCTTAGAGAAGATAGTTGCCCCAACCAATTCTTCTAAGAGCTCGTCGATGAGGGGAATAGGGAACTTATCCTTCACAGTGAGTTTGTTCAATGCCCTGTAGTCAATGCAGAGTAGCCAGGAGCCATCCTTCTTCTTGACCAGAACTATGGGAGAAGCAAAAGGTTTATAGCTGTGTTGAATAGTTCCTGAATCCAGCATTTCTTGAAT
>JAAWWB010001498.1:0-29184 GCA_018804465.1 Populus tomentosa | reverse complement strand
TGAGCTTATGTCCGCAGAAAGAAATCATGCCCGAATATACTCTCAGTTATGTAAGGAAGAAGAGGCTTTCTACAAGCAGCGGTCTAGAATCCAGTGGTTGAGTCTTGGGGATAGAAATACCAAGTTCTTTCATAGATCCCTAGTCCATAGGCAGTCCAGGAATAGGGTTCATGGGTTGACTGACGAAGTAGGGAACCAAGTGACTACTAACAAGGAGATGGGGCAACTAGCAGTGGCATACTACCAGAACATCCTAGCAGCCCCCCCTCATGAATATCACGAGGATGTATCACGGCTTTATACATCCAAGATCCCTCCCACATCGGTTTCTAGCCTTATCCAGCCAGTCACCTCAGAAGAAATCAAAAGGGCCCTGTTTTCAATCCCAGATGATAAGGCCCCGGGGCCAGATGGATTTACCTCCTATTTCTTTAAAAAATGCCGGGGGATTGTTGGAGAAGTTTTGATTAATGCAATTAGGTCATTCTTTGATCGCAGCACCCTCCCAAGAGGTATCAATGCAACTACAATAGCCTTGGTGCCGAAGGTTGAGAACCCTGCAAACATGGATGATTATCGGCCAATATCTTGCTGCAATGTAATCTATAAATGCATATACAAGATCATGGCTGCCAGATTGAAGACCATCCTTGCTGATATTGTTAACCCTGCCCAATCTGCTTTTGTCCCAGGGAGGCAGATTTCGGATAACATTTTGTTGACTCAGGAGCTGATGCACAATTATCATTTGGATAGAGGACCTGCTAGATGTGCCCTGAAAGTGGATTTGAGAAAGGCGTTTGACACAATCAGTTGGGATTTCATAATTAAGGGGTTGAAAGCTATAGGGATCCCGGACTGCATGGTTGGATGGATTAAGGCTTGTATATCCTCGGCTACTTTCTCTATTAGCCTTAATGGAGAGCTTCATGGGTTTTTCCCTTCCAGCAGGGGGCTGCGTCAAGGTGATCCCCTCTCCCCTTATCTATTTGTTCTTGGTATGGAAGGATTAGGGGGTCTTCTTAAGATAGCTTCAATGGACTCACGGTTCAGATTCCATTGGCGGTGCAAACAGAATGCTATCACTCATCTAACGTTTGCTGATGATCTCATGATTTTTAGCCATGCCGATCTAGCATCAGTTACAACCATAAGGGAGGCTTTGAACAACTTCTCTAGTATCTCAGGGCTGGAAATCAACCACAGCAAAAGTCAGGTATTTGTATCAGGAGTTGCAGAGCATATCAGAATAGACATCATGAACTGCTTAGAATTCCGATTGGGTATCCTTCCAGTGAAATATCTTGGTGTACCGTTGATTAGCTCAAGGCTCACTCACCAGCACTGCCTGCCTCTAATTGAGAGAATTATCTCTAGGATCAAACTATGGACCTCTGCTTCTCTCACTTACGCAGGTCGGCTCCAGCTCATCAAATCAACTTTATTCTCTATACAAGTGTACTGGTCAAGTATTTTCATCCTCCCTGCTTCAACAGTCCGGAAAATTGAAAGCTATCTTGCCTCATTCCTCTGGAAGGGCTCCTCACTCACTCATTCTGGAGCTAAAGTAGCATGGGCTTCACTATGTTATCCCATGAATGAAGGGGGCCTAGGGATAAAAAGCATTACCACCTGGAACAAAGCTGCACTTCTGAAGCATGTCTGGAGGCTGATATCCAAGAACTCCTCAGTTTGGGTAACATGGGTCCATTCGGTCCTGTTGAGAGGCCGCAGCTTCTGGTATATCAAACTCCCCACGATTTCCTCTTGGTCTTGGAAGAAGATTCTTCAAAGCAGAAGTTGGTGCAAGGGTCTGTTCACATCCAGCATTGGCAATGGCATGGATACCTCACTATGGCTGGATTATTGGCTGCCGGATGGAAAAAGAATCTGCGACCTCCTGCCCTTCAGGGTGTTATCCTCTACAGGTCTTCCTTGGAACGCAAAGGTTGCTGATATTATCATTGCAGGCCGATGGAGCTTCCCATCAGGGCATCAGGACCTTCAGCAGATTTGGAACTCTATCCCTTTCCACCTAAGGACGCATCAGCTATATGCTTGCATTTGGACCGGGACAGCTGCAGGAAACTTCACTATCGATTCAGCATGGAACCTTCTACGTGACACCAGACCAAGGGACTCAAAGTATCACCTCATCTGGTTTCCAGGACACACTCCCCGCCATGCATTTATCTTCTGGATAGCTTCAATGGACAGATTATACACAATGGACAGGCTTCTTTCCTTTCGGATCACCACTACCTCATCATGTATTCTTTGTGGGGTGCAGGCTGAGACACATGATCACCTCTTCTTTAACTGCCCCTTCTCCTCCACAGTTTGGAGGGATTTAGCAGCTAAAACCCTCTACTGTTGGCCTAACACATCTTGGCAGCGACTTCTCCAATGGGCAGCTTCTATATTCAGGAAGCCAAAAGACTTCACTCACATCCTCTCTAGGATGGTTCTCTCAACAGCAGTGTATTATATATGGTACGAGCGCAACAACAGAATTTTCAAAAATGCATACCGATCTCCACAAGAACTCAGGGCTGAAGTAATCAGAGTATGCATAATGGAAAAGGATTATGGCAGGGTGCCCGAAAATCTAAAAAACATTTGGGGTCTCCCAGACAGTTGAGTTGATATGGGAATGAAATGGGTGAGCTGAAGTCAGGAGCATGCTAACGTCTCTTGGAGGGCTAATTGTTACATGCATGGCCCTGTTCACGTGAGGCTTACGCATTCTTCTCTTCGCCAGCATGGTTTTACTAAGATGGGCTGTGACCACAAGCCCACAGGCTGCACCAGCAGCAAAGTTAATTTTTTGTTTTGTTCTTTATTTTCTTCAGATGGGGCTGTTAGGCCGAAGGTTTTTCTTTTTGTTTTCCTTTGCAATTCAAATAGTTTTTTGATTTCCCTGGGGGATGCCCCTTGATATTATGTACAGAATTTTCCCTTTTTATACAACTTAAATTTATCAAAAAAAAAAAGTTTAGGGTTTAGGGTTTGGGGTTTGGGGTTTGGGGTTTGGGGTTTGGGGTTTAGGGTTTAGGGTTTAGGGTTTGGGGTTTGGGGTTTGGGGTTTGGGGTTTGGGGTTTAGGGTTTCGGGTTTAGGGTTTCGGGTTTCGGGTTTAGGGTTTAGGGTTTAGGGTTTAGGGTTTTGGGTTTAGGGGGGAAAAAAAATGAGCCGAGAGCACACACCATTGGCGACTTTGAAGCCGAACCCTTGCTGGCCTGATTTTGATCGCCGGTGACCAGTTTTTCTTTGTCTAACAGCCTATATTCATTCCCATCATCCCTACCACAACTCTTACCGACTCACTTTTTTGATCCTGCATCACAAAATACACCTTCACCGTCCCGCACCTATACACAATGACCACCTCTAGCCGACCACCCAAAACCAAAACTACCACCAATTCAAACTCATGGGCAGATCGAGTTAGAGTCACTGATTCTAGCACCAGATTCACCTTAGAGCCACTCTCCCGTCAACCAATAGGTCATATCCTTAAGATCTCAGAAGAACTTCTTTTGGACAACTCCTCACAATGGACTCGTTGCATGATCGGTTTCTTCCCTGGATTTTGTATGCCATTCCATGCAGTTAATTCAATTGCCTCAAGGGCATGGCGATCGTATGGTTTAGAGAATGTCATGACTACTTCTAATGGTTTTATCATCTTTCGATTCAACACAGAGGATGCAATGCATACAGTATTAGAAAAAGGGCCATGGATGTTTGGTGGAAAGAATATAATTCTACAGCAATGGCATCCACGGTTCCAGTTTGATAAGAATAAGATTTCCACCATTCCTGTCTGGATTCGTCTCCATGGCCTTCCTTTCCCTTTATGGTCTAAACAAGGCCTAAGCTTGGCAGCAAGCATGGTGGGGCGTCCTCTCTCATGTGATGAGCTCACGTATGGCTGCACACGGCTGGAATATGCAAGATTATGTGTTGAAGTTGATGCTTCATTGCCTTTTGTCCACAGCTTTGACATAGAAAGCCCTCTCTCCAATGCACCAATCACAGTCACTGTTGAGTATGAGTGGAAGCCTCAACGATGTGAAAAGTGTAAGGTTTTTGGTCATTCATGTGTTGCCTTGTTACACAATATCAAGGAAACAATTGCAGCAACTAATGATTCTCTTCAGCACGAACCCAATCAAGCTGATCCTGTTGCAATTACACCCCCTATACCCAATGTCATTGCCCCACATACAAACCTAGCCTTTCCACATAAAAAGCCACCAAATACCAATACACCCACTAACCCTTCCACTAGCACCAAACTTGCCTATCCACAGCCAATCCCTCCTGTCACTACCACTCCACACCCCTCAGCCAGTGATCAGCCTTTACCTATACAACAACCAAACTCTAACCGAGCCTCCCCTACAACCAAGCCAAATTTATCCGTGCCTTTTGCTGAACCAGCAATCCCAACCAATATAGAGGACTGTGATTCCAGCCAAGACTCAGAAAATGAACTCCTTGGCCTTCAACATCATCATGTTTCAGGGCTGCATGCTACTGTCTGTCTTGAAAGCAAGATGGACTCTCTCCGCACTACTAGTGCAACTCTCTCAACTGATCAGGGGGATTCAAATGAGGCTTCCACATCCTCTATTCACCCGGCTGATAGCTATGTCCAATCCCCACCACCCACTACTGTCAAGAAAAAGAAAGGGGGTAAGAAAAAGAAGGAGGCCTGTGGCCTTGCCTCTTAGCTTTCCATTTTACTTGCTCATATCCTATTAATAAATGTTCATTATTGGTAGTTGGAACATATGGGGTCTTAATGCCCCTCAAAAACAAAAAACTGTCCACTCCTGGGCACGAAAAAACAGTCTTGATATATTTGGCATCCTAGAAACCAAAGTTACTGCTGCTAATCTAGCAGCTGTTCAAACCACTCTTGCACCCTCTCATTGGCAATATCACTCCAATATAAATTCCAACCCAACCTGCCGAATCCTAGTTGGATGGAATCCCCACAAACTTCATCTTAATTGTCTCCACAATTCACCGCAATGGTTAACCTGTGAAGCCACCCACACTAGCCTTCCCCACCCTGTCAAAATCACATTCATATATGGCCACAACACCCCAGCTGAAAGACATGCTCTCTGGCATTACATAACACAGGAGAGTTCCCTCAACTCTTGCATTCCATGGATTGTTCTAGGGGACTTCAATGCCATAATGCAACCGGGTGACAGAATAGGGGGAGACACTCATTGGCCAAGGCACCAAGATGACTTTGCCACATGTATCAGTCAATCAGCACTTCTTCAAGCCCCTTATACAGGCATCAAATATTCCTGGCATAATGGCCAACATGGGTGCAACACCATTCAAAAGAAGTTGGACTGGGTATTCGGCAACTCTTGTTTATTCTCTTCTTGGCCAGCAACTAATGCAACTTTTGAGCCACGCAGCATTTCTGACCACAGTGCCATGCTTATAAGCCTACGCAGCCCCAATCAGAAACGACACTCTCCTTTCAAATTTTTGAACATATGGACTGAACGAAGTGATTTTCTTGCAACAGTTGCATCCTCTTGGCAAACCCCTGTTGCTGGCAACCCTATGTTCCAATTCACTACTAAGCTGTGCCGTTTGAAATTTGTTTTGAGGAAGCTTCACTTACAGTTTACAAGCAATATCACAGACAGAGTAGCCAGAGCCAAAACAAGTTGGGAAACTGCACAGTTTCATCTTGATGCCCATCCCACATCAGAGAGTGCAAAAGCTATGGAACGATCATTAGCCTCTCAATACTTGCAACTTTGTAAAGATGAGGAATCATATTTCAAGCAGAAATCCAGAGTCCAATGGCTGCAGCTAGGCGATCAAAATACCACATTCTTTCACAAATCTTTGCTTCATCGCCAGGTAAGGAACATAATACATAACCTGCAGGATGACAATGGGACTCTAGTTCATGATCCACAAGACATAGGAAAGTTGGCAGCCACCCATTTTGAGAACCTCCTTACAGCCACTCCTTCCACATTCAGTAGAGGTCACAAACATCTTTCCTAACACCATCACAGAAGCGTCCAAAGCTGCAGCTCGTGCACCCATCACTGATGATGATATAAAGGCTGCACTTTTCTCCATCCCAGATTCTAAGGCTCCAGGGCCAGATGGCTACAATTCCCTCTTCTATAAAACAAGTTGGGACATCATCAGGGACGACTTTGTTGCTGCTATCAGGTTTTTTTTCTCCAGCAACTCTCTTCCTCGCTGTGTTAATGCCACAAGAGTAGCACTTGTGCCAAAGAAAGAACATCCGACCAGTTTACATGATTATCGACCCATCTCTTGTTGCAATGTGCTATACAAATGCATATCCAAATTGCTTGTTATTAGACTCAAGGAAGCTTTAGTGGATGTGATCGGCCCTTCACAGTCTGCCTTTCTGCCAGGCCGCAACATTTCAGATGCTATTCTCCTTGCACAGGAACTAATGCACAACTATCATCATCAAAAGGGACCAGCCCGATGTGCTCTCAAAGTGGATTTGAAGAAGGCTTTTGATACTGTTAGATTGGATTACATCATTGCAGGACTTAATGCTATAGGTCTTCCACAAGACATGATATGTTGGATCTCAACATGCATTACCACAATCCACTATTCAATCAATATCAATGGCGAATTGCATGGTTTTTTCCATGGTATAAGAGGCATTCGACAGGGTGATCCACTTTCGCCTTACCTCTTTGTTCTGGCGATGGAAGGCCTCAGTGGAATCATTAATCAATCAGTCCAAAGCCATCCATTCAAATACCATTGGAGGTGCAAGCCAACCAAACTCACGCATATTTGTTTTGCAGATGACTTAATGCTCTTCTGTCATGCTGATCCGGAATCCATCATGCTACTAAAAACAAGCTTAGACAGATTCTCCACACTCTCAGGCCTTGAAATTAATCTTGCAAAAAGTTCTCTATATTTATCAGGTATTACTAGAGACCTTAGCAACGAAATAACAGAGCAGCTAGGCATACAAGAAAACAATCTTCCTGTGAGATATCTTGGTGTCCCTTTCTTATCATCACGGCTCACTTACACTGATTGTCTCCCATTAATAGAGAGGATACAGCGAGGATAAAACTGTGGACATCTACCTCCCTCACTTATGCCGGTCGGTTACAATTGATAAAATCTGTACTATTCTCAATTCAAGTGTATTGGTCTTCCATTTTTATTCTACCGTGTGCAACACTTAAAAAGATAGAGAGCACATTAGCTGCCTTCCTATGGAAAGGCACATCTCTCACGGCCACAGGAGCAAAAGTGGCTTGGCATGCTGTTTGCTACCCACTGCATGAAGGAGGATTGGGATTAAAAAAACTACAAACATGGAATCAGGCTGCAATGCTTAAGCACATTTGACATCTCTTCACGAATAAAGAATCCATATGGACAACATGGATCCATGCTAACCTTCTACGTGGCAAATCTTTCTGGCAAGTCACAATGCCATCCAATCCCTCATGGTCTTGGAGAAAAATATTGCAGAGCCGCGAATGGTGCAGAGGCTGGTTCATTAACAGAATTGGAAATGGCAACTCAACTTCACTCTGGTTTGATTATTGGCTTCCTGGGGGGTTAAGGCTTATTGACAGTAATTCTCTTCGAACTCTCACTGCTACTGGGTTACCTTGGAATGCACGGGTAGCTGATATCATCGCTGAAGGGCAATGGAACTTCCCTAGAGACGTACCTACACTGTATAGATGCTGGGATTCCATTACTTTTCATCCCAACCCAAACTCTGAAGACAACTGTGAATGGCAGGGTCAGTCAACAGGGGTTTTTAGCATTAAATCAGCATGGGAATTACTTCGTGATAAACGACCAGTAAATAACATGCACCAGTTGCTCTGGTTCAAGGGCCACATCCCAAGACAGTCTTTCATCCTCTGGCTTGCAGGTCTCGGTCGGTTGAGAACCATGGATCGTCTTCATTCAGCTGGAATAATTCGGAATACTGCATGCAGCTTCTGTGGAACATGCACCGAAACTCATGAGCATTTGTTCTTTGAATGTCAAACTTCACAATCAGTTTGGCAATTGGTTAATGCTTGAGCAAACATCAACTGGCCATGCATGTCATGGCAAAACTTGCTTCAGTGGGCTTCCACAATTTACATCAAGAAGTCAGATTTCCAGCATATCATAGCTCGCCTTCTGCTCTCCACTACGGTCTACCAGTTGTGGTTTGAGCGCAACAACCGAGTTTTTAACAACCAGCACCAAACTGCTCAACACATTGCTGAGGCAGTGTTTCAACTGGTTCGTCTGCATATAACAGCTATGGAATTCAGCAGCATAATCCCAGCCAACATATGTGATATATGGGGTATTCAGCAATCACCAAACAACTCTCGGCCAACTTCCAGCACAGACGTTTGAGGAGTAGGAAATCACTGTTCATCGCAAAATAATTACATTGTTCCTGTTCACGTAGCGGGCTAATTACATGGCAACTGTAGCAGCCATGCATTTAGTCTTGGTTGTTTTTTTTCTCCTTTGCTCTTTAGTTGTTTGACATGTAGTCGCCTTGGCAATGTTCTATTTTTATTCTTTTTTCTTCGGCTGCTATGCTTTTATTTAATCTCGCTTGGGGTATGCCCCTCGTAATCTTGTAGAATTCTCTTTTTTTTTATATACATCTTACATTACTCCAAAAAAAAGTTTAGGGTTTAGGGTTTAGGGTTTAGGGTTTAGGGTTTAGGGTTTAGGGTTTAGGGTTTAGGGTTTAGGGTTTAGGGTTTAGGGTTTAGGGTTTAGGGTTTAGGGTTTAGGGTTTAGGGTTTAGGGTTTAGGGTTTAGGGTTTAGGGTTTAGGGTTTAGGGTTTAGGGTTTAGGGTTTAGGGTTTAGGGTTTAGGGTTTAGGGTTTAGGGTTTAGGGTTTAGGGTTTAGGGTTTTGGGTTTTGGGTTTAGGGTTTAGGGTTTAGGGTTTAGGGTTTAGGGTTTAGGGTTTAGGGTTTAGGGTTTAGGGTTTAGGGTTTAGGGTTTAGGGTTTAGGGTTTAGGGAGGGAAAAAAACATGAAGAAACAATGGCTGCCACAGGCGAAAAAAGCTCTCTAGCTTGCCGGCCTGAGATCTACACCGTCAGCCATTATTTCCATCTCTTCAACCTTGGAACACGTTCCCCTTACCTATCTTCCACTTTTCACCGAACACTTTTTCTCAAAAATATATCTATACACAGCATCACCGTCCCTCATATCCCAACTTTTTCTCTTTTTTTCAGCCACCCTTCACCAAAGTTACGTTCATTGCCTTTTGCACCTGACTGCCTCCACCACATACCATTTAAACACAAACATGATTCCCCCTAAGACTAAACCAAACCCCAAGGCTACTGACCAAACATCATGGGCTGATAGAGTTAGGATTTCGGACTCCAGCACTCGTTTCACCCTTGACAATCTTCCTCGTCAACCTGTTGGGCACCGCCTAAAGGTATCTGAGGCAATGTTGATGGAGAATTCTAGCCAGTGGAATCGATGCATGGTTGGATTTTTTCCGGGCTACAAAACGCCATACCATGCTGTCAATAAAATTGCCTCTCGGGTGTGGAAACAATGTGGTTTAGAGCATGTCACAGCAACAGCTAATGGCTTTATGATTTTCAGATTCAATACTGAGGAGAATATGCATGCAGTGCTGGAAAAAGGTCCATGGATGTTCGGTGGTAAGAATATCATTCTGCAACAATGGCATCCTCGATTCCAGTTTGACAAAAATAAAATCTCTACTCTCCCAGTGTGGATTCGGCTACATGGTCTGCCTTTTCCCCTTTGGTCTAAGCAGGGGCTGAGTTTGGCTGCCAGCATGATTGGTCGCCCTTTATCTTGTGATGAGCAAACCTACAATTGTACACGGTTGGAGTATGCCAGGGTGTGTGTTGAGATTGATGCTACTCTTCCCTATGTCCAAGACTTTGAAATAGACAGTCCCTTATCAGCTGAACCAATCACAGTGACTGTAGAATACGAGTGGAAGCCTTCTCGCTGTGACAAATGCAACGTCTTTGGCCATTCCTGCCAGTCAACTACAATTGACAAAGGCAAAGGCATATCAGATTTTCAAACCCTGCCCAATTCTACACCAGAACCACCCACCAACCAACCCTTGCCTATCCCAACAGATCCTTCCCCAATCAGTGATGACCCAACATCCAGCAATACCTCTCCGCCCACCATACAATGCCCTCAACCACAAATGACCATCATCACTGAACCAAATCCAGTTGCCCCCACCACAAGCAACCCAACTTCTCCCACGACCCTATATTCCAATTCACCTTTGGCATCTCAACAAACCATACACACCATTCCCCCCCCACCAGATGATAACCAACCTGATCAGCCAGACTTACCTGTACCAAATGGCAACAATCCTGAATCAAGTAATGATCCCATCAACACCCACACTTCTCTGCTTCCTAATGCCATGGACACTGCACCTTGTCAAGAGAGTAGAATGGATTCATTGGCAACAACTAGTGAAAGTTCACATACAGCTGCTGAAGCTATAGTTGAGACATCCTCTGCCTTTATTGCTACCCATGATTCATCCCCCACTTCTTCCCCGAAAACAGTTCGGAAAAAGAAAGGGGGTAGGAAACGAAAGGATGCCAGAGGCATCTAATGGTTTGATGTTCTACCTTTCCTTTATTTTTATGTTTAATATAGGTAGCTGGAATACATGGGGTCTTAATAGCCTCCAAAAACAACACACTGTCCATCATTGGACGCAAAAAAATAACCTTGACATTATTGGTTTACTTGAAACAAAGATTGAAATATCCAATTTAGCTGCAACCCAAGCTAACTTGGCCCCCTCATGCTGGCAGTATATTTCCAACATTCATCATACCACTCACTGCCGTATCTTAGTAGGCTGGAATTCACACAAGCTTAACCTCATCTATGAAGATTCTTCCCCTCAATGGCTTTCTTGTAAAGTCACTACCCCATCATCCACTCTACCCCTCAAAATCACCTTCATTTATGGCCACAACACTCCATCAGAAAGAACACTACTATGGCATCATCTATGCCAAGAAAGCAGCCGAAACGTTGGAATCCCATGGATTGTTATGGGGGATTTCAATGCCATCTTGACTCCTGATGACAGAATAGGAGGAGACACAAACTGGTATCGACATCAAGATGAATTCTCCAACTGCGTCCGTCAATCTGAACTCATCAAACTACCATACTCTGGCATCAAGTTTACATGGCATAATGGACAACATGGTGATCATACTATACAAAAAAAGCTAGACTGGATATTTGGGAACCATTGCTTACTTTCAACTTGGCCAGCAGCTCATTCTGTTTTCCAGCCCCGACACATCTCTGATCATAGTGCCATGCTACTTCATCTTCAGACCGACATCTATAAAAGACAGGTACCTTTCAAATTTTTGAATTTATGGGCTGACCGTGAAGATTTTCTTCCCACTGTTAGTTCCTCATGGAAGACACACATCAATGGTAATCCAATGTATCAACTTACCACCAAGCTCCGCATCCTAAAGCTTGAGCTAAAGAAACTTCACAAGCAGAATTCCTCCCATATTACAAGCAGAGTTTCACAAGCAAAAGATGCATGGAATGTTGCTCAGACTATCCTTGATGCCAACCCAACCTCATCTTCAGCACGAATAACAGAAAGAGAACTAGCACATCAATACATGCACTTATGTAAAGATGAGGAATCGTTCTTTCAACAAAGGTCCAGGATTCAATGGCTTCAACTAGGTGACAGGAATACAAAGTTTTTTCATAAATCTTTACTTCATCGGCAGGTCAGAAATAAAATACATCATCTCATAGATAATGAAGGCAATATCATCAATGATCAACAGAAGATGAGTCAAATGGCAGTATCTTTTTTTGAGCAACTTCTTTCAACACCGCAGCCTCCATTCACAGATAACATTGCAATGCTATATCCAAACACTATCTCGGATGCATCCATAACAGCAATGCTACTGCCTCTTACTAATGACGAAATCAAGGCTGCCCTATTTTCAATCCCTGACAGCAAAGCCCCCGGACCAGATGGATATAATTCTTTCTTTTTCAAGAAATGTTGGTCCATTGTTGGCTCTGATTTCCTTGCTGCAACCAGGTATTTCTTCACCAACAACACCCTGCCTAGATGTGTCAATGCTACTAGAGTTGCACTTGTGCCTAAGGTTGAAAATCCATCCTGCATGAATGATTTTCGTCCTATCTCTTGCTGTAACGTTCTATACAAATGCATCTCCAAGATTATTGTCTCCAGGTTAAAGAATGCTTTAGATGAGGTTATTGGCCATTCACAATCAGCTTTCCTACCGGGCCGCAATATATCAGATGCTATCCTACTCACACAGGAGCTTATGCACAATTCCCATCTAAACAATGGCCCTGCCAACTGTGCCTTAAAAATTGACCTGCGCAAAGCTTTTGATACCGTGAGCTGGGAATTCATCTTAGCTGGTTTACAGGCAATTGGAATTCCACAATGCATGCTCACCTGGATCAAATTATGCATCTCTACAGCTCATTACACCATCAATATGAATGGTGAGTTGCACGGCTTTTTCAAATCAACCAGAGGACTTCGACAGGGTGACCCTTTATCGCCATACCTATTTGTTTTAGCCATGGAAGGATTGGGAGGCATACTGCGTAATGGCACACAGAACTCAAACTTCAAATATCACAGCCTTTGTAAATCTACCTCAATCACTCATTTAAGCTTTGCAGATGATCTAATGTTGTTCTGCAATGCAGATACAACATCAATTGGGATACTTAAATCCTGTTTGGACAAATTTTCGCAACTTTCAGGTCTCACCATCAACCGATCAAAAAGCTTCTTATATCTATCAGGAGTTACCAGTGAGCTTCAGCGTGATATTCAGCAGCAACTTGGATTTCAGCCGGGTACCCTTCCAGTTAAATATCTTGGGGTTCCTTTAATATCAACAAGACTCACCCATGCAGATTGTCTGCCACTTGTTGAACGAATCACCTCAAGAATTAAGTTATGGACATCCTCATCTCTTACATATGCAGACCGACTACAACTGATCAAATCAGTCCTTTTTTCAATCCAAGTCTATTGGTCATCAATGTTCATCCTTCCATGTGCAACAATCAGGAAAATTGAAGGCATACTCTCTTCTTTCCTTTGGAAAGGTGTATCTCTTTCTTCTACAGGATCTAAAGTCTCATGGAACTCTGTCTGCTACCCATTGCAAGAAGGTGGTCTTGGAATCAAAAGTCTTAAAACATGGAATCAAGCAGCAACAATGAAACACATATGGAAGCTCTTTGCAGAAAAACAGTCGATTTGGGCTGTTTGGGTACATACCACCCACATTCGACAGCGATCATTTTGGAACATCAAGCTTCCATCAAATCCATCGTGGTCTTGGCGCAAGATACTGCAGAGTAGAGAATGGTGCAAGGGCTGGTTCATCACTTGCATTGGAGATGGGAGATCAACTTCACTATGGTTTGACTATTGGTTACCGGATGGTAAACGTCTAATTGACATGTTCTCTATGAGAACACTCACATCAACAGGATTACCATGGACAGCCAGGGTATCTGATATTATAAATGGTGATCAATGGCAATTTCCAGATACTGCACCAATCCTACAGTCCACATGGAGCGCAATCAATTTCTACCCCAACTCTAACAACAAGGATCATTATGTATGGACCAGACATCCCTCAGGAACTTTCACTGTTGCTTCTGCTTGGGAACTCTTACGTGATAGAAAGCCTGCTAATAACATGCATAATCTGCTATGGTACAAAGGTTATATTCCACGCCAATCATTCATTCTATGGCTAGCCTCACAAGGTCGACTAAGCACAATGGACAGATTGCACATGATTGGCATAATAAGTAGCAACACATGCATGCTCTGTGATAATCACATTGAATCACATGATCATCTTTTCTTCCAGTGTTCCTACTCAACATTTGTTTGGAAAACTGTCTGCAACAAAGCTCTTGTTCACTGGCCACCCACATCTTGGGATCATCTCCTGCATTGGTCTTCAGTCACATATACAAAAAAGAATGACATTACTCATTTGATAGCTAGACTACTCCTCTCTACAACTGTCTATTTTATCTGGCATGAAAGAAACAACAGGGTCTTCAACAATGCCTTTCAACCCCCTTCAGCAACAGTTGATGCGATTCTCCAAAGAATTCGCATACATATCATAAACATGAACTATGAGGGGACCTGCCCTTCTATTATCCAGGACATATGGGGTCTCAATTTGGCAACCTAACAATTGGCTTCAGGTTACAGAAGATGCAGGTTCAAAGCCACGAACTCTCGGCCAGCAATTAAGCCTCACCAACTGTTCACGTAAAAACTTGCATGGTTTCTTTATTTTTCTTTTCTTTGTAACGGAGAGCGAGAATTAATTACATGACACTGTTCACGCAGTAGCCATGCATTAATCTTCCTATTCTTTTGGTTTTATTATTTGAAATATTTCTAGGCCCATCCGGCAAAGAATTTCAATTTCTCTTGGGGTATGCCCCTCGGACTAATGTAGAGAATTTTCTTTTCTTTTTTTATATATATACATCTTAAATTTTCCAAAAAAAGTTTAGGGTTTAGGGTTTAGGAGGGAGGGAGAGGGTTTAGGGAAGTTTAGTGAGAGAAGGTCTGAAGAGGAGACTTGAGAGAGGAACTACTGCCGGACGAATATCTACTCCGTTCACCGTTGGATTAGTCTCCTTTTCTGATATGATGTGAAGCACTACGTGTTCTACAGTTTGACCGTTCGGATTTTGCAATTTTTTCAACATTTGGGAGAGGTGGCTGCCCAAAGATCCTGTGCGGCTGTCTTTCTACGAAGAAAAAATTGAATCCCCTGCATTTCCTCTGTTGCACCACTTTGAACCATGGCTGGCCAATCAGCACAAACCACTATCCCATCCTTTCTTAACCACCAACAACCTTCATCCAATACACATAACCCCTCTCGACTTGTAAGAACTGTGCACCTGCACACAAACCATCAAAAAACCGCCCCACCCCAACCCCCATCCTCTACCACAAAACATACAACCCCAACAGCTTCATGGGCGGAGAGAGTTAGAGTCACGGACTCCAGCACCCGTTTCTCACTAGACCCTATCCCAAGACAAAAAGTTGGAGCTCGCCTCAAAATTCCCCAGGAGATTCTGACAGAAACAGCGGAGAAATGGAACAGATGCATGGTAGGTTTTTTCCCAGGTTTTAAGATGCCTTTCCATACGGTTAACACCATTGCTAATAGAGTTTGGGCAAGATTTGGGCTAGAAAATGTCATGACTACTACCTCTGGATTCATGATATTTCGTTTTAAAACTGAAGAAGCAATGCAAATGGTACTGGAGAAAGGCCCTTGGATGTTCGGAGGTAAAGCTATTATTCTGCAGCAATGGCACCCACACTATGTGTTTGATAAAAACAAGATTTCCAAGCTTCCTGTTTGGATTCGCATCCACGGCCTACCCTTCCCACTATGGTCAAAGACCGGTTTAAGTCTTGCAGCTAGTATGGCAGGAAGGCCCTTGTCTTGTGATGAGCAAACCTACAACTGCACACGGCTAGATTATGCGAGAGTGTGTGTGGAAGTGGATGCAACTCTCCCTTTCATTCATCACTTTGAAATGGAAAGCTCTTTGTCTGAGGAGCCAATATCGATCCAAGTTGAGTACGAGTGGAGACCTCCTAGATGTGAAAAATGTGGTACTTTTGGGCATGTCTGCCCTACACTGAACAACCATAAAAATGGGGATAATGAGAAAGGGAAGGGGATTGTCAATCCACAAGATTCTTCTATTGTGACTGGTACTCTCCCGGCTGAGGTTAAAGGAGCATCATCAAACATCCAGGAGAATCTTCAGAAACCAACTACAGTTGATGAGCATCGGGTCATTCTGTACGCCACAGGAGCTCCTAGTAGTAATAAGGTAGCTGAGATATGTACTATCCAAGCCACCTCGGGTGGAAACAATTTGGAGAAGGAGTATGGATCAGATGACTCAGACAATGATCCTCAGCCTTTGGAAGAAAATCAGCACCTCATCACTGGCTTTCCCCCATGCATTGAAAGTAGAATAGTAACGTTTCCAAGCTGCAGTGAAGCATCAACTTCGGCCAAGGATACATCACTAGATACTTCATCGACTCCAAGAGGTACTTCTCCTTCCCCTTCTCAAACTAAGAAGAAGAAAGGAAAGAAAATGAGAAAAAGTAAAGGGCTGATAATGCCCTGATGCTGTTCTGTTAGTGTGTTTACAGCTTTATTTCCTTTATTTCCTTTTTATGTCAAATATAGGATCTTGGAACATATGGGGTCTTAATAGTCCCACTAAACAAAAAGTAGTTAGAGATTGGATTTATAAACACAACCTTGGTATTATTGGGTTGTTAGAAACTAAAATTGCTCCAGCTAGAATGGATTCAGTAATATCTGGCCTTTCCCTTCCCTCTTGGAAGTTTCTCTCCAATGTCAGTGCTCACCCCAGCTGCCGAATCTTAGTGGGCTGGGATCCCTTGCAGTATGACCTTGTCTGCTCCCATTATTCTGAGCAATGGGCAACGTGTGATGTTATCAAACTCTCCTCTCATGCCCATCTCAGGATAACATTTGTATATGGCCTTAATAATCCCTCTGGTCGTGGGACTCTGTGGAACTATATTCAGCATCAAGCCCCGTTATTTTCCTCATCTCCATGGGCCCTCCTAGGGGATTTCAATGCTATTCTAAGAACAACAGACCGATCTGGGGGGGATGCATCCTGGTATGGCCACATGGAAGACTTTGGATGCTGCATTAATGATTCAGAACTTTCTCATATTTCATATTCAGGAATGAAGTTCACTTGGCACAATGGTCAGTTGGGAAACTCGGCTATTATGAAGAAACTGGACTGGATTTTTGGGAATTCTTCTTTTCTAAACTCTTGGCCAGCAGCTCACTCTCAATTCCTCCCAAGAGATCACTCTGACCATAGCTCTATGGTTCTTACACTCAGCACCCCCCTTCCTCATTCCCCCGCTCCTTTCAAGTTCTTGAATGTGTGGGCTGATAGGGAGGACTTCCTGGATATAGTCAAATCCGTTTGGGAATCCCCGATCCGTGGCACTCCTATTTATAGATTCACTGCCAAGCTACGTCTGCTGAAGCATTCCCTCAAGACCTTGCATAGGCATCATACAAGTCACATCTCTAGCAGGGTAGCAGAGGCAAAGCAAAAATGGACTTCAACTCAAATCTTGCTAGATGAGTCTCCAGCCTCAGTAGATCTTCTTGCGGCTGAAAGGTACCATGCCAAGCTGTTCTCACAGTTATGCAAAGAGGAAGAAGCCATTTATAAGCAAAGATCAAGAATTCAATGGCTGCAACTGGGGGACCGAAATACTAAATTCTTCCATCGGTCCTTGATGCACAGGCAATCTAGAAATAACATCCATGCTCTAAATGATGAGGCAGGCATCCAGGTTGCTGATCAGAAGGGTATCGGGCAGGTGGCAGTCAGTTACTTTCAAAAACTTCTCTCAGCCAATCACACGCAATCGGAGCATGACTTCTCCACACTCTTTCCCTCACGTATCCCCGCAAGTAATATTTCTAGTCTGACTCAGCCAATTGCAGATGAAGAAATCAAGATGGCCCTATTCTCTATCCCCGATAATAAAGCCCCGGGTCCAGATGGTTTTACAGCTCTATTTTTTAAGCGATGCTGGAATATTATCGGAGTGGAATTCATCGCAGCTATTAAGCATTGTTTCAGGCGGAGCAATATTCCTTGCTGTGTTAATGCAACCAGAATTGCTCTAGTGCCCAAGGTGGAAAATCCTGCATGCATGGATGACTATCGACCTATCTCTTGTTGTAACGTCTTGTATAAGTGCATCTCCAAAGTCTTAGCCAACAGACTGAAAATCATCCTCCCGGATGTGATCGGCCCTTCTCAATCTGCATTTATCCCTGGTAGACAGATCTCAGACAATATCTTGCTCTCTCAGGAGCTTCTTCACAACTACCATCTAAATTCAGGCTCTGCTAGATGTGCACTGAAAGTCGACCTCAAAAAAGCTTTCGACACTATCAGCTGGGATTATATCCTGATGGGATTGAAGGCTGTTGGTATACCCGAATGCATGGTAAAGTGGATCCAAGTATGCATTTCATCGGCTCACTTCTCTGTTGGAATTAATGGCAACCTGCATGGTTTTTTCCAGTCATCTAGAGGGCTACGTCAGGGTGATCCCCAATCCCCTTATCTCTTTGTCCTTGCGATGGAAGGTTTAGGAGGTCTCCTAAGCATGGCATCATCAGAACCCACGTTCAGGTTTCACTGGAGATGCATCAAGAATAAAATCACACACCTCTGTTTTGCAGATGATGTTATGATCTTTTGCAATGCCGACTTAGGCTCAGTCCAGCTTATCAGGGAAGCTCTAGCCTCTTTTTCCAGGATATCAGGCCTCGCTATCAATCACAGTAAAAGTTCAGTTTTTTTGTCAGGAGTGGAGATGGGGCTTAGAAACGAAATTATTAACTGTCTGGGCTTCAACATGGGGACTTTGCCGGTGAAGTACCTTGGCGTCCCATTGATCAGCACTAGACTCACGCATCAACACTGCATGCCATTGATAGAACGTATAACCTCCAGGATTAAGAATTGGACAACAGCTTCTCTCACTTATGCTGGTCGGTTGCAGCTTATCAAGTCCACGTTATTCTCAATACAAGTCTACTGGTCCAGCATGTTCCTGTTACCTTGCCATACTATTCGCAAGATTGAGAGCATATTAGCTGCTTTTTTATGGAAGGGAACTTCTCTAAATCACGCAGGAGCCAAAGTTGCTTGGGCATCGCTATGCTATCCGTTGAAAGAAGGAGGCTTGGGGATCAAAAGCATTAGGACTTGGAACAATGCTGCAGTGTTGAAGCATGTGTGGAGATTACTTACAGAGAGCTCCTCAGTTTGGGTGGAGTGGGTGCATTCTAGCCTTCTCAGAGGGCGGTGCTTTTGGCATATCAACCCTCCATCAACCTCCTCATGGTCCTGGAGAAAGATTCTCCTCAGCCGAACTAAGTGCAAAGGTATGTTCACATCTTGCATTGGTAATGGAAAGAGCACATCTCTTTGGTTGGACTACTGGCTCCCGGATGCAAGAAGGATCTGCGATATCCTCCCATTTCGAGTATTAACCTCGACAGGACTGCCATGGAATGCGAAGGTTTCGGACATAATCTCAGATGGGAGATGGACCTTCCCATCAGGACATCACGACCTGCAAACCATATGGAATTCAATCCATTTCCATCCCCGCACCCACTTGGCAGACCACTGTAAATGGCAAGGGCACCCCTCAGGCAAGTTCACGATAGATTCTGCATGGAACTTCCTTAGAGACTCCAGGCCAACCGACACAATGTACCATCTGATCTGGTTCCCAGAACACATCCCTCGCCAAGCCTTTATACTCTGGATTGCATCAATGGGGCGGCTGCACACCATGGACAGGCTTCTCTCTTTCCAAATCATCTCCTCTGCAACATGCATTCTATGTGGCCTGCATATGGAAACACACAATCACTTATTCTTCCAATGTACATACTCAGCTTTGGTGTGGAGAAATATCACAATGAAAACTCTTGTGAATTGGCCGAATATGGATTGGTATTGCCTATTACAGTGGGCAGCATCTACTTTCAGAAAAAAGAAAGACTTCTCTCATTGTTTATCTCGGTTAGCCCTCTCTGCAACAATATATTTTTTGTGGTATGAGAGAAATAACAGAACCTTCAGCCAAGCCTTTCGGTCTGGCCAGCAACTCAGCGAGGAAGTCTTCGAAATTATTAGGTCTTGCCTGTTAAACAAGAATCCGGACCACATCCCAGACGTCTTCAAAAGCATTTGGAAGCTCCCCGAATCTTGAGTTCTCTGCAGTCTTGTTCCCGGGCTATGCATCCAGTGATATGAATTTTTTGGGTCTTCTTTTCAAGAATCGGGTGGGGTTAGCTGCATTATCCTCTCTCCGTTGTCTTCCTTGTTTGCGGTTGCTGTCATGGACACTATTCACGTGACATTTGGGGCCTTCTAGATAGCTGTTGGAAAGGGCTCTGCTAATGGAAGGGAACGAGTGGGCTCACCTGATATGGAAAGGGTGGAAGTCGGCAGCAATGTTAGCTGTATGGTGCAGCTCACGGCTCTTGAATTTCTTCCAGCATGGCCCTGTTCACGTGAAGCACCTACAAAGTTTTCACTCTTCCAGCACAGTGGGTTCAAATTCTGCACTTTATTATTCAAAGTTGGGGACACAAGCCCACGGTTTTGCTGCTGCAGTGAGGCTAAATTCTTTTGTTTCTTCGCATGGGGCCTTAGCCCACGGCTTGCTGCTGTAGGGATGGGGCCTGTAGCCCAAGAGACTTAGCATCTGTTAATTATTCAAATGCTCTGGAGTCTGCCAAGAAGAGGAGGAAAAAAAAAAAAAGAAGAGTATGAAACTCCTTCTTTCCAATTTGAACACAATTGATGATGATTTGTTCACGTCGAGCCTGATCGGCCACTGTTCACGTGGAGGCCATGCATGTATTCTTTTCTTTACATTGTTCTTTCGTTTCTTCGTTTTTTGCCAGCTGCTTGCATACAGCTTTTTTTCTCTTGGGGTATGCCCCTCGTAGCAATGTAGAAATCTTCCTTCATTTATATACATCTTAAATTTTCAAAAAAAAAAAAAAAGTTTAGGGTTTAGGGTTTAGGGTTTAGGGTTTAGGGTTTAGGGTTTAGGGTTTAGGGTTTAGGGTTTAGGGTTTAGGGTTTAGGGTTTAGGGTTTAGGGTTTAGGGTTTAGGGTTTAGGGTTTAGGGTTTAGGGTTTAGGGTTTAGGGTTTAGGGTTTAGGGTTTGGGGTTAGGGTTTAGGGTTTAGGGTTTAGGGTTTAGGGTTTAGGGTTTAGGGTTTAGGGTTTAGGGTTTAGGGTTTAGGGTTTAGGGTTTAGGGTTTTGGGGTTTTGGGGTTTTTGGGTTTTGGGGTTTTTGGGTTTAGGGTTTTGGGTTTTGGGTTTTAGGGTTTAGGGTTTAGGGTTTAGGGTTTAGGGTTTAGGGTTTAGGGTTTAGGGTTTAGGGTTTAGGGTTTAGGGTTTAGGGTTTAGGGTTTAGGGTTTAGGGTTTAGGGTTTAGGGTTTAGGGTTTAGGGTTTAGGGTTTAGGGTTTAGGGTTTAGGGTTTAGGGTTCAGGGTTTAGGGTTTAGGGGGGGTTTTTAGTGAGAGAAGGTCTGGAATTGGAGATTAGAGAGAGACTGAGCTGCCGGAGAGTTATCACCTCCGGTCACCGTTGGATCAGCTCCATTTTCAGGTATGTTATTCACCAACCCCCCTACTAAATACTGACCGTTGTGATTTTAGAATTAATATACCAATCTAGAGTTCTGGTTCTTTGATTTCTTATCCTTTTTTTTCCCTGTCACCCGTCAACCCCTGTTTCATCTCTTTGCTTGAAATGGCTTCGTCCAACAATCCCACCGCACCACACACTGTCCCAACAACTAGTAACCAACAAATTCAAGATGCGGAAAAACAACACCCCCACACTTACACAAAAAAAACCCAATCCCACCTCCTGGGCAGAAAGAGTTAGAGTCACAGACCACTCAAGTACAAGGTTTTCTTTAGATGGTATCCCTAGACAGACTGCTGGAGCCAGACTAATTATACCTGAAGATATCCTTTTAGACACCACAGGGAAATGGAACAGATGCATGGTTGGTTTTTTCCCTGGCTTTAGAATGCCATACCATGCGGTGAACACTATTGCATCTAGAGTTTGGAGGAACAAGGGATTGGAAAATGTCATGACAACGACAAATGGCTTTATGCTATTCAGATTTCACACTGAACTTGAGATGCAGGAAGTGCTAAATCAAGGCCCTTGGATGTTTGGAGGCAAAACTATCATTTTACAACAATGGCACCCCCACTTTGTGTTTGATAAAAACAAAATATCCAAACTTCCAGTTTGGATCCGATTGCATGGTCTGCCCTTTCCCTTGTGGTCAAAGAATGGATTAAGTTTGGTTGCGAGTATGGTGGGAAGGCCTCTCTCCTGTGATGAACAAACATACAATTGCACTCGCCTAGACTATGCTAGAGTATGTGTGGAGGCCGATGCTGCATTACCTTTCATTCACCAATTTGAGATTGAAAGCTCCCTCTCAGCAGACCCTATATTAATACAGGTGGAATATGAGTGGAAGCCGCCGAGGTGTGACAAATGCAACCTTTTTGGCCATGTTTGCACAAAAGGAAAAAACTCAGACAGAGCACCGGGAAACATTTCTGATGGCATCCACACGGTATCAGTAACTAACAGGAAAACAAATGATGAGGCTACAGTGTACCCTGCTAGCAAAGAGGGAAAAAGGGTGCTTGAGTGCACCACTAGCAACAATATTGAAGTAATAGACGGGCCTGGCAGGAAACAAATTGGTGGCCAAGTGAAAGTGAAAGGCAATACTGGTTTTATCACCAAAACAATTGAGAGTGGGGAAGGCTTCATAGCTGTGTCCAAAACCAGTGGGGTTAGGCAACCAGTGGGGTTTGCACCAATCCTACAGTCCACATGGAGCGCAATCAATTTCTACCCCAACTCTAACAACAAGGATCATTATGTATGGACCGGACATCCCTCAGGAACTTTCACTGTTGCTTCTGCTTGGGAACTCTTACGTGATAGAAAGCCTGCTAATAACATGCATAATCTGCTATGGTACAAAGGTTATATTCCACGCCAATCATTCATTCTATGGCTAGCCTCACAAGGTCGACTAAGCACAATGGACAGATTGCACATGATTGGCATAATAAGTAGCAACACATGCATGCTCTGTGATAATCACATTGAATCACATGATCATCTTTTCTTCCAGTGTTCCTACTCAACATTTGTTTGGAAAACTGTCTGCAACAAAGCTCTTGTTCACTGGCCACCCACATCTTGGGATCATTTCCTGCATTGGTCTTCAGTCACATATACAAAAAAGAATGACATTACTCATTTGATAGCTAGACTACTCCTCTCTACAACTGTCTATTTTATCTGGCATGAAAGAAACAACAGGGTCTTCAACAATGCCTTTCAACCCCCTTCAGCAACAGTTGATGCGATTCTCCAAAGAATTCGCATACATATCATAAACATGAACTATGAGGGGACCTGCCCTTCTATTATCCAGGACATATGGGGTCTCAATTTGGCAACCTAACAATTGGCTTCAGGTTACAGAAGATGCAGGTTCAAAGCCACGAACTCTCGGCTAGCAATTAAGCCTCACCAACTGTTCACGTAAAAACTTGCATGGTTTCTTTATTTTTCTTTTCTTTGTAACGGAGAGCGAGAATTAATTACATGACACTGTTCACGCAGTAGCCATGCATTAATCTTCCTATTCTTTTGGTTTTATTATTTGAAATATTTCTAGGCCCATCCGGCAAAGAATTTCAATTTCTCTTGGGGTATGCCCCTCGGACTAATGTAGAGAATTTTCTTTTCTTTTTTTATATATATACATCTTAAATTTTCCAAAAAAAGTTTAGGGTTTAGGGTTTAGGGTTTAGGGTTTAGGGTTTAGGAGGGAGGGAGAGGGTTTAGGGAAGTTTAGTGAGAGAAGGTCTGAAGAGGAGACTTGAGAGAGGAACTACTGCCGGACGAATATCTACTCCGTTCACCGTTGGATTAGTCTCCTTTTCTGATATGATGTGAAGCACTACGTGTTCTACAGTTTGACCGTTCGGATTTTGCAATTTTTTCAACATTTGGGAGAGGTGGCTGCCCAAAGATCCTGTGCGGCTGTCTTTCTACGAAGAAAAAATTGAATCCCCTGCATTTCCTCTGTTGCACCACTTTGAACCATGGCTGGCCAATCAGCACAAACCACTATCCCATCCTTTCTTAACCACCAACAACCTTCATCCAATACACATAACCCCTCTCGACTTGTAAGAACTGTGCACCTGCACACAAACCATCAAAAAACCGCCCCACCCCAACCCCCATCCTCTACCACAAAACATACAACCCCAACAGCTTCATGGGCGGAGAGAGTTAGAGTCACGGACTCCAGCACCCGTTTCTCACTAGACCCTATCCCAAGACAAAAAGTTGGAGCTCGCCTCAAAATTCCCCAGGAGATTCTGACAGAAACAGCGGAGAAATGGAACAGATGCATGGTAGGTTTTTTCCCAGGTTTTAAGATGCCTTTCCATACGGTTAACACCATTGCTAATAGAGTTTGGGCAAGATTTGGGCTAGAAAATGTCATGACTACTACCTCTGGATTCATGATATTTCGTTTTAAAAACTGAAGAAGCAATGCAAATGGTACTGGAGAAAGGCCCTTGGATGTTCGGAGGTAAAGCTATTATTCTGCAGCAATGGCACCCACACTATGTGTTTGATAAAAACAAGATTTCCAAGCTTCCTGTTTGGATTCGCATCCACGGCCTACCCTTCCCACTATGGTCAAAGACCGGTTTAAGTCTTGCAGCTAGTATGGCAGGAAGGCCCTTGTCTTGTGATGAGCAAACCTACAACTGCACACGGCTAGATTATGCGAGAGTGTGTGTGGAAGTGGATGCAACTCTCCCTTTCATTCATCACTTTGAAATGGAAAGCTCTTTGTCTGAGGAGCCAATATCGATCCAAGTTGAGTACGAGTGGAGACCTCCTAGATGTGAAAAATGTGGTACTTTTGGGCATGTCTGCCCTACACTGAACAACCATAAAAATGGGGATAATGAGAAAGGGAAGGGGATTGTCAATCCACAAGATTCTTCTATTGTGACTGGTACTCTCCCGGCTGAGGTTAAAGGAGCATCATCAAACATCCAGGAGAATCTTCAGAAACCAACTACAGTTGATGAGCATCGGGTCATTCTGTACGCCACAGGAGCTCCTAGTAGTAATAAGGTAGCTGAGATATGTACTATCCAAGCCACCTCGGGTGGAAACAATTTGGAGAAGGAGTATGGATCAGATGACTCAGACAATGATCCTCAGCCTTTGGAAGAAAATCAGCACCTCATCACTGGCTTTCCCCCATGCATTGAAAGTAGAATAGTAACGTTTCCAAGCTGCAGTGAAGCATCAACTTCGGCCAAGGATACATCACTAGATACTTCATCGACTCCAAGAGGTACTTCTCCTTCCCCTTCTCAAACTAAGAAGAAGAAAGGAAAGAAAATGAGAAAAAGTAAAGGGCTGATAATGCCCTGATGCTGTTCTGTTAGTGTGTTTACAGCTTTATTTCCTTTATTTCCTTTTTATGTCAAATATAGGATCTTGGAACATATGGGGTCTTAATAGTCCCACTAAACAAAAAGTAGTTAGAGATTGGATTTATAAACACAACCTTGGTATTATTGGGTTGTTAGAAACTAAAATTGCTCCAGCTAGAATGGATTCAGTAATATCTGGCCTTTCCCTTCCCTCTTGGAAGTTTCTCTCCAATGTCAGTGCTCACCCCAGCTGCCGAATCTTAGTGGGCTGGGATCCCTTGCAGTATGACCTTGTCTGCTCCCATTATTCTGAGCAATGGGCAACGTGTGATGTTATCAAACTCTCCTCTCATGCCCATCTCAGGATAACATTTGTATATGGCCTTAATAATCCCTCTGGTCGTGGGACTCTGTGGAACTATATTCAGCATCAAGCCCCGTTATTTTCCTCATCTCCATGGGCCCTCCTAGGGGATTTCAATGCTATTCTAAGAACAACAGACCGATCTGGGGGGGATGCATCCTGGTATGGCCACATGGAAGACTTTGGATGCTGCATTAATGATTCAGAACTTTCTCATATTTCATATTCAGGAATGAAGTTCACTTGGCACAATGGTCAGTTGGGAAACTCGGCTATTATGAAGAAACTGGACTGGATTTTTGGGAATTCTTCTTTTCTAAACTCTTGGCCAGCAGCTCACTCTCAATTCCTCCCAAGAGATCACTCTGACCATAGCTCTATGGTTCTTACACTCAGCACCCCCCTTCCTCATTCCCCCGCTCCTTTCAAGTTCTTGAATGTGTGGGCTGATAGGGAGGACTTCCTGGATATAGTCAAATCCGTTTGGGAATCCCCGATCCGTGGCACTCCTATTTATAGATTCACTGCCAAGCTACGTCTGCTGAAGCATTCCCTCAAGACCTTGCATAGGCATCATACAAGTCACATCTCTAGTAGGGTAGCAGAGGCAAAGCAAAAATGGACTTCAACTCAAATCTTGCTAGATGAGTCTCCAGCCTCAGTAGATCTTCTTGCGGCTGAAAGGTACCATGCCAAGCTGTTCTCACAGTTATGCAAAGAGGAAGAAGCCATTTATAAGCAAAGATCAAGAATTCAATGGCTGCAACTGGGGGACCGAAATACTAAATTCTTCCATCGGTCCTTGATGCACAGGCAATCTAGAAATAACATCCATGCTCTAAATGATGAGGCAGGCATCCAGGTTGCTGATCAGAAGGGTATCGGGCAGGTGGCAGTCAGTTACTTTCAAAAACTTCTCTCAGCCAATCACAATCAATCGGAGCATGACTTCTCCACACTCTTTCCCTCACGTATCCCCGCAAGTAATATTTCTAGTCTGACTCAGCCAATTGCAGATGAAGAAATCAAGATGGCCCTATTCTCTATCCCCGATAATAAAGCCCCGGGTCCAGATGGTTTTACAGCTCTATTTTTTAAGCGATGCTGGAATATTATCGGAGTGGAATTCATCGCAGCTATTAAGCATTGTTTCAGGCGGAGCAATATTCCTTGCTGTGTTAATGCAACCAGAATTGCTCTAGTGCCCAAGGTGGAAAATCCTGCATGCATGGATGACTATCGACCTATCTCTTGTTGTAACGTCTTGTATAAGTGCATCTCCAAAGTCTTAGCCAACAGACTGAAAATCATCCTCCCGGATGTGATCGGCCCTTCTCAATCTGCATTTATCCCTGGTAGACAGATCTCAGACAATATCTTGCTCTCTCAGGAGCTTCTTCACAACTACCATCTAAATTCAGGCTCTGCTAGATGTGCACTGAAAGTCGACCTCAAAAAAGCTTTCGACACTATCAGCTGGGATTATATCCTGATGGGATTGAAGGCTGTTGGTATACCCGAATGCATGGTAAAGTGGATCCAAGTATGCATTTCATCGGCTCACTTCTCTGTTGGAATTAATGGCAACCTGCATGGTTTTTTCCAGTCATCTAGAGGGCTACGTCAGGGTGATCCCCAATCCCCTTATCTCTTTGTCCTTGCGATGGAAGGTTTAGGAGGTCTCCTAAGCATGGCATCATCAGAACCCACGTTCAGGTTTCACTGGAGATGCATCAAGAATAAAATCACACACCTCTGTTTTGCAGATGATGTTATGATCTTTTGCAATGCCGACTTAGGCTCAGTCCAGCTTATCAGGGAAGCTCTAGCCTCTTTTTCCAGGATATCAGGCCTCGCTATCAATCACAGTAAAAGTTCAGTTTTTTTGTCAGGAGTGGAGATGGGGCTTAGAAACGAAATTATTAACTGTCTGGGCTTCAACATGGGGACTTTGCCGGTGAAGTACCTTGGCGTCCCATTGATCAGCACTAGACTCACGCATCAACACTGCATGCCATTGATAGAACGTATAACCTCCAGGATTAAGAATTGGACAACAGCTTCTCTCACTTATGCTGGTCGGTTGCAGCTTATCAAGTCCACGTTATTCTCAATACAAGTCTACTGGTCCAGCATGTTCCTGTTACCTTGCCATACTATTCGCAAGATTGAGAGCATATTAGCTGCTTTTTTATGGAAGGGAACTTCTCTAAATCACGCAGGAGCCAAAGTTGCTTGGGCATCGCTATGCTATCCGTTGAAAGAAGGAGGCTTGGGGATCAAAAGCATTAGGACTTGGAACAATGCTGCAGTGTTGAAGCATGTGTGGAGATTACTTACAGAGAGCTCCTCAGTTTGGGTGGAGTGGGTGCATTCTAGCCTTCTCAGAGGGCGGTGCTTTTGGCATATCAACCCTCCATCAACCTCCTCATGGTCCTGGAGAAAGATTCTCCTCAGCCGAACTAAGTGCAAAGGTATGTTCACATCTTGCATTGGTAATGGAAAGAGCACATCTCTTTGGTTGGACTACTGGCTCCCGGATGCAAGAAGGATCTGCGATATCCTCCCATTTCGAGTATTAACCTCGACAGGACTGCCATGGAATGCGAAGGTTTCGGACATAATCTCAGATGGGAGATGGACCTTCCCATCAGGACATCACGACCTGCAAACCATATGGAATTCAATCCATTTCCATCCCCGCACCCACTTGGCAGACCACTGTAAATGGCAAGGGCACCCCTCAGGCAAGTTCACGATAGATTCTGCATGGAACTTCCTTAGAGACTCCAGGCCAACCGACACAATGTACCATCTGATCTGGTTCCCAGAACACATCCCTCGCCAAGCCTTTATACTCTGGATTGCATCAATGGGGCGGCTGCACACCATGGACAGGCTTCTCTCTTTCCAAATCATCTCCTCTGCAACATGCATTCTATGTGGCCTGCATATGGAAACACACAATCACTTATTCTTCCATGTACATACTCAGCTTTGGTGTGGAGAAATATCACATGAAAACTCTTGTGAATGGCCGAATATGATTTGTATTGCCTATTACAGTGGGCAGGCATCTACTTTCAGAAAAAAGAAAGACTTCTCTCATTGTTTATCTCGGTTAGCCCTCTCTGCAACAGTATATTTTGTGGTATGAGAGAAATAACAGAACGCTTCAGCCAAGCCTTTCGGTCTGGCCGCAACTCAGCGAGGAAGTCTTCGAAATTATTAGGTCTTTGCCTGTTAAACAAGAATCCGGACCACATCCCAGACGTCTTCAAAGCATTTGGAAGCTCCCCGAATCTTGAGTTCTCTGCAGTCTTGTTCCGGGCTATGCATCCAGTGATATGAATTTTTTGGGGTCTTCTTTTCAAGAATCGGGGGTGGGGTTTAGCTGCATTATCCTCTCTCCGTTGTCTTCCTTGTTTGCGGTTGCTGCGTCATGGACACTATTCACGTGACATTTGGG
>JAAWWB010001496.1:0-29087 GCA_018804465.1 Populus tomentosa | reverse complement strand
TCTAACCTTGACATTCGTTTTTATCATTGTTTAATCCTTACATTAATCTTCCAACTCAAAGTTCTCATTAATTTCTTCATCTTCTTCTATTGCTACTACTACTACTATTATTATTTTTATTATTGTTGTTGTTGTTATTTACATTCTGTAATATATCCCTTTGATCTTTTCATAAAGGCAGTATATAGGCTGGAAACCTGTGACCCGATCTTTAGATCATTCTCAGGTATAACAACGCCACGTACTGAGTATTATTATTGTTGTTGTTGTTGTTGTTGTTGTGTTGTTGTTGTCTTGTTATTTATAATTTATACAATTAACCTCTCTGTGGTTCGACCCCGGTCTTGCCGGGTTATTTATTACTTCGACACTCCTGCACTGGGAGAAGACATCAAGCTTTTGGTCGTGTCAAGTTTTTGGCGCCGTTGCCGGGGAGGTAAATTCTTGTATAAATTATAATATTTAATTTATTTTCTCTCTTCACTTTTCATTTTATCTATTTTTGTTTCCTTTGTTTTGTTTTGTTTCTTTTTTCTTCTATTTTCTTTTCTTGCTTTTATTCTCTTCTTACACGTGCATGAGAGTTTGGTCACGTACATTAAGTGGTAGACTTTGTAGGGTATCCTCATCATTTTCAGAAAATATGGCCGAAGAAGATAATCAATCACTTCATAATGAGAATAATGAGAATAATGAGAATAACCGTATGAGAACACTTAGAGACCACATGAATCCCACAAGAACAAGTGCACCCTCATGCATAGTTTTCCCTCCTGATGCATCTCATTTTAATTTTAAGCCAGGCATTATTCAACTTTTACCATCTTTTCATGGCTTAGACTTAGAAAATCCATACTTGCATTTAAGGGAATTTGAGGAGGTCTGTAATACATATAATGACTCAAATTGTAGCATGAACACCATTCGATTAAAGCTTTTTCCTTTTTCATTAAAAGATAAAGCTAAAACATGGCTACAAAATTTGAGACCGGGATCCATTCGTGCTTGGGATGAAATGCAACAACAATTTTTAAAGAAGTTTTTTCCATCTCACAGAACAAACTCTTTCAAAAGACAAATCATCACTTTCACTCAAAAACCAGGAGAAACATTTTACCAATGTTGGGATAGGTATCGAGATTTACTTAATACTTGCCCACATCATGGTTTTGAAACATGGAGATTGGTTTCACATTTTTATGAAGGTTTAACACCTAGAGATAGGCAAATGGTTGAATTGATGTGCAATGGAACTTTCGAAGATAAAGACCCTAATGAAGCAATGGAGTACCTAGACTTGCTAGCCGAAAATGCTCAAAATTGGGACACCTCAGGTACTTATGAGGCACCAAGTAAAACTCAACCTCATACATCTAGTGGGGGTATGCACAACCTTAGGGAAGATCATGACCTCCAAGCCAAGTTTGCATCTTTAGCTAGAAAAGTCGAGGCACTAGAATTAAAAAAGAGTGGTCAATTAAAATCTGTTCAAGACACTGTGTGTCAAATCTGTGAAACAAATGAGCATGCAACCAATGATTGTCCAACTTTGCCTTCTTTCAAGGAATGCCTCCATGAACAAGCCCATGCTTTAAACAGTTTCCAAAGACCCAACCATAACCCATACTCACAAACATATAACCCTGGTTGGAGAAATCACCCAAATTTTAGTTGGAAGAGTGATAGCAACAATGCACAAACTTCACATCCACCGTTTCAAGCACACCATAATTTCCAAAATTCTCATGGATATGCACCTCCTTATGCTCCACCCCCTAGAAGAAATTTTGAGGAAACATTGCATGCATTCATTGAAAAGCAGGAGACAATCAACACTCAACTTGCTCAAAGCATGACCGATTTTAAAGATGCTCTTGCAAAATTAACATCTGCTCTCAGTTTCCAAGAGAAAGGTAAGTTTCCTTCTCAACCACAGCAAAATCCAAAGGGGCAATACAATGCAAATGCAAGTAGTTCTGGAAGCCAACACATGGATCAAGTCAAATCAGTCATCACTCTTCGTAGTGGTAAGGTTATTGAAAAACCTATTCTTGAACCTTGTGATAAAGATGATGAGTCTATCTCTGAGGGTAAGGAAGGGGTTGAACCTGAACATTGCAAAGAAAAGGTTGATTCCCCGCCAGCACTTCCATTTCCTCATGCCATGATCAAACAAAGGAAAGTTAGTCACAACTCTGAAATCTTTGAAATTTTCAAACAGGTAAGGATCAATATACCTTTGTTGGATGCTATTAAACAGATTCCTTCCTATGCTAAATTTTTGAAAGATCTGTGCACTGTGAAGAGAAAACTGAATGTGAAAAAGAAAGCCTTTTTAGCCGAACAAGTAAGTGCCATTCTTCAAAACAATAATGCTTTGAAATATAAAGACCCTGGTTGTCATACAATTTCTTGCTTTATTGGAGAACACAAAATTGAAAGAGCCTTACTTGATCTTGGAGCTAGTGTGAATTTACTTCCATATTCAGTCTTTCAAAGTCTCAATCTAGGTGAGTTAAAACCAACCTCTATAACTCTTTTACTTGCTGATAGATCTGTAAAAGTGCCTAGAGGAATAGTTGAAGATGTGTTAGTACAAGTCGATAAATTCATTTACCCTGTAGATTTTGTTGTCTTGGATACACAACCTGTTGAAGCATGTAATTCAATTCCTGTCATTTTAGGACGTCCATTTCTTGCCACTTCTAATGCATTGATTAATTGTAGGAATGGACTGATGAAGCTATCATTTGGAAACATGACATTGGAGATGAATATTTTCAACATTTACAAGCAACCTGAAGATGATAATGATTTACAGGAAGTGGACTTTATTGAAAAAATAGTTCATGATCAATTTCAAACCACTTCCAGTGAAACTGAGATTGATGAATCTGATGATTTGCAAATGGTCTACTTTCAGGAATCAAAGGCATGCAATTGGAGACCACAAATTGAAGAATTGCCACCACGATCAATTGAGCCCATACCTTCAAGTGTTCAACCACCAAAACCTGAATTGAAGCCGTTACCATTTAATCTCAAATACTCATTTTTGGGAGAAAATGAAACTTTTCCGGTAATAATCTCTTCCAAACTTAATGCACATCAAGAAGGTAAGTTATTACAGACTCTGAAAATGCACAAAAATGCATTAGGATGGACCATAGCTGACATAAAAGGAATTAGCCCTTTGATTTGCACACACAGGATTTATTTGGAGGAAAATGCTAAACCCTCTAGAGAAATGCAACGAAGGCTTAATCCTAATATGAAAGAAGTAGTGAAAAATGAAGTCATTAAGCTTCTAGATAATGGAATCATTTATCCTATTTCTGATAGCAAATGGGTAAGTCCTACCCAAGTTGTACCCAAAAAGTCTGGAGTCACTGTGATAACAAATGAAAAAAATGAGTTAATTCCAACTAGGACTGTTACGGGTTGGCGCATGTGCATTGACTATAGGAAACTTAATTCAATGACTAGAAAAGATCATTTCCCTTTACCTTTCATGGACCAAATCCTAGAAAGAGTTGCAGGTCATGAATTTTATTGTTTCCTAGATGGTTATTCAGGTTACAATCAAATTGAAATTGCATTGGAAGATCAAGAGAAGACTACTTTCACATGTCCATTTGGTACTTTTGCATATCGAAGGATGCCTTTTGGATTATGTAATGCACCAGCCACGTTTCAAAGATGCATGCTTAGCATATTCAGTGATATGGTTGAACGTTTTCTTGAAATTTTTATGGATGATTTTTCTGTTTTTGGTGATTCATTTGATGATTGTTTGACTAACTTAGAAAAGGTTTTGAGCAGGTGTGAAGAGAAGAATCTTGTACTGAATTGGGAAAAATGTCACTTTATGGTAACAAACGGCATCGTACTTGGTCACATTGTTTCATCGAAAGGAATTGAGGTTGACAAATCTAAAATCGAGTTAATTGCCAACTTACCAACACCAAAATCTGTTAAAGATGTTAGATCATTCTTAGGACATGCTGGTTTTTACAGAAGGTTCATCAAAGATTTTAGTGTAATATCTAAGCCCTTGAGTAACCTTCTAACAAAGGATAATATTTTTGAATGGACTGAACATTGTGAGGAAGCCTTTGTTAAACTTAAAAACTTGCTTACTTCTGCTCCTGTCATTCAACCTCCTGATTGGTCATTACCTTTTGAAATAATGTGTGACGCTAGTGATTATGTCGTGGGTGCTGTCTTGGGACAAAGGAAAGATAAGAAACCTTATGTGATTTACTATGCAAGTAAAACTTTAAATAGTGCTCAAATGAATTACACTACCACTGAAAAAGAATTACTTGCAGTAGTATTTGCATGTGACAAGTTCAGATCTTATCTTGTTGGCTCACCTGTTATTGTTTTTAGTGATCATGCAGCATTGAAATATCTTCTCTCTAAGAAAGATTCTAAGGCTAGATTGGTGCGGTGGATTTTGTTACTTCAAGAATTTGATATCACAATCAAAGACAAGAAAGGCACCGAAAATGTTGTCGCGGATCATTTGTCAAGATTGACAACCGATTCGAGATCTGACATTACACCAATTGATGACTACTTTCCTGATGAATCTTTATTTTCTGTCTCTACGATGCCTTGGTTTGCTAATATTGTTAATTTTCTTGTTTCAGGACAATTGCCAGCTCATTGGAGTACCCAAGACAAAAGAAAGTTCTTGAACGAAGTAAAGAACTTTTATTGGGATGACCCTTATTTATTCAAATATTGTCCTGATCAAATATTTCGAAGATGCATTCCTGACAATGAGGTAAGTAGTGTCATTAAATTTTGTCATTCTGAGGCATGTGGGGGTCATTTCTCATCAAGAAAGACAACTGCAAAAATCTTACAAAGTGGATTCTATTGGCCCACCATGTTCAAAGACTCACATGCATTCTGTAAGATTTGTGAAAATTGTCAAAAGTTGGGATCTATTTCGAAACGTCACATGATGCCTTTAAATCCTATTCTTGTCATTGAGATCTTTGATTGTTGGGGTATAGATTTCATGGGTCCATTTCCTCCATCATTTGGTTTCTTGTACATATTGGTCGCAGTAGATTATGTTTCAAAATGGATAGAGGCAATTCCAAGTCGAACCAATGATCACAAAATAGTGATAAAGTTTTTGAAAGAAAACATTTTAAGTCGATTTGGAATCCCTCGAGCCATGATAAGTGACGGTGGAACACACTTTTGCAACAAGCCATTTGAGTCTTTAATGAAGAAATATGGAATCACACATAAAGTTGCCACCCCTTATCACCCCCAGACAAGTGGACAAGTAGAGCTTGCTAATAGGGAGATCAAACAGATCTTGGAGAAAACAGTGAACCCTAATAGGAAAGACTGGTCTTTAAGACTTAATGATGCACTTTGGGCTTATCGAACTGCTTATAAAACATCATTAGGTATGTCACCTTATAGACTAGTCTATGGAAAACCTTGTCACTTGCCTGTGGAAATTGAACATAAAGCTTATTGGGCTATTAAAGCTTTCAATTCAAGCCTTGATGATGCTAGTCAACTGCGAAAATTGCAAATAAATGAGCTTGAGGAAATTAGAAATGAAGCATATGACAATTCAAGAATTCATAAAGCAAGATTCAAAGAGTTTCATGACAAGAAAATACTGAGAAAAACATTCAATGTTGGTCAAAAAGTCTTGCTTTATAATTCTCGACTCCATTTATTTCCTGGAAAACTAAGATCAAGATGGAGCGGTCCTTTTATTGTGAAACATGTGTATCCATATGGGGCCTGTGATATCGAGAATCCAAAGAATGGCAATGTTTTCAAGGTAAATGGGCATCGGTTGAAAGTTTATTTTGACAATTTTTCAGTTGAAAATGACTCTACTGAATTGAGTGATCCTGTATATAAAGATTGATTCTTTTTCTCACATTGTTTTGTGTTTGTTTTGGTGTATCTTTTGTTTTGCTAGTTTCTCTCACCCCGGTCAAATGGCGGATAACAGTACTCCGTGACTCTTAAGTCGGTTCTTTCAGTTTCCCATGATAACTGATATCTGTGTATATAATTGTGCAATTCTCTGCTCTTTCTTCTTTCTTTGAATCTCCCATCCAATTCTCATTTAAAAATGGACAGCACTCTTGAAAAGTTGAAAAGGTATTTTCCCGCTCTGCCTCAGAATGCGATTACAAAAATTTACCGTGCTAGGTGTGAAAGGTTACGGTTGTTAATGAATCATGGAATTCCTGAAGATATTCGCTGGCTAATTGAAGCAAAGGTCCGATTATCAGGTGAGTCCTCCAATTCTTTCATTTCACACATGCCTGGAACAGGTAAAAGCACTTTTGCAAAGAAACGTCGTGCAAAACGACTGAAAGTCTGTCACAGATGTGCCAGATGGACTTGTAATGCGACATGTCGTTCTTTAGGAATGGTATCTGTAAACCGTGAAGATAAGATACAATTCATTAAGGATGGCCTGAGTAAGGGGTCTTTAGATAATCTTTTGTTGACCCTTGAGACGCATCCTAGTGGAGATGTGCATCGTGTAATTCATGATTTATGGCCACAATTCCATAAAGAACATGATCGACTTAGTCTTGGGAATCTGACTAAAAAAGACCCTGTTTGCCAGTTTTTAAGAAAACTGGATGGGAAGCCTATCCCCGACCCATAGAGGGCGTTTAAGCCGTTCTTGGACGTAAAACCAAGGGAAGATGTGAGCCACAATCACAACTACCTGTACATACATGCTTTTTCAAAATAAATAATTAATAAAGAGAGAGAGAGAGAGAGAGTTTGTGAGACTACAGCTGGCCTACATATAGGTGGTATGATTGCATTTTCACTTTTTCATCTATAAATTCTTCTCTTCCTTCCCTTCATTTCTACTCATCCCATATATTCATCAAATATAGAAGTGTGTAGAAATGGCAGGTTCCTCAAGTCATCATATAAGAAATATTTGTGTTTTCGGTGGATCCAGTTCTGGGAAAGAAAAAGAGTTTTTAGAATCAGCAAATCATCTTGGTCGGGTACTAGCTGAGAGAAAGATTCATTTAGTGTATGGGGGAGGCAGCCTTGGGTTAATGGGAGGTGTGTCAATGGCTGCATTTTTAGGAGGCAGTCAAGTTTTGGGGGTTGTCCCCAAAGCTTTAGCAACTGGGGATATCATTGGAAAAACAATTGGAGAGGAACTACAGGTCCCAACAATGTCTGACCGACTGAATACCATGTTTAACCATGCTGATGCCTTCATTGCCTTACCAGGTGGTCTGGGCACATTGGAAGAGATCTTTCATATTTCATCTTGGGCCCAACTGCACATTCACCATAAACCTATAGGTTTGTTAAATGTTAATGGTTTTTATGATAAGTTGCTGTCTTTCCTTGATCAAGCTGTGGAACAGGAATTTCTAACATCTTCGGCACGACGAATCATAATCTCTGCTGCTACTGCTGAACAATTGATTGACCAACTACAATCTTTCATCCCTGTCATTGATCCCTGCATGAGTCGTCTAGATTGGTCAACTAAGGAAAGCCGTAAAAAGCTTAGATTAGATTTGAGCCTTCATCTGTGAAACCTTGTGTCTTTTGGTTTTATTAATAGCATATTATTTTGTTTTGTTACTTCTTATGTTTGTTTAAGTGTGTTTCAGGTTTGTCATTGTTCGCTGTTTCAGGTGATGTCTTCTATACTCTATCTTTCTACCTTCGAACATTGAGGACAATGTCTCGTTTTGGTTGGGGGGAGAGGGTAGTAGTTTAAAAAAAAAAAAAAAATACTAACTTGCTAACTGTTTTTGCTATTATTAAAACCATTTGACAAAATTGTTATTAGGATGGCAGAGTATGGAATCAATTTTATTGACTCTAAAGACGCATCTTAGTAAGTTTCATTACCAAGGTCTATCATAATACTTCTTGAAATATTCAGGTTTACAAACTCTCACATTGTTATCACTTGATTCTGCTCCTATACTCATTTAACAAGTATTATTAAACCTTCATTTTCGCACACACACTTTAACATATGATTGTGGGTTGCACATTGGATTATTACATTAATTATGTTCTTTTGTTGAAGGTAACAACTAAGGGAAAAGGATAGTATATAATTTGCAAAGAAAAAAAAGAAAAAAAAAGATAGTATTGATGATAATAAAACGTGGATAAGTTTGGTTTCGTAGCCTCCCTAACCTAAGCAATTAAGCCCGAAGGGGTGTTTTAACACCTAATACCCTAAAGTCAACTGACTTGGGAGCTATTGGCCCAAAGCTTGTTACATGGGTTAAGGAGAAAAGCTTAAGGGAATCAAACATTGCACTATCTACGTATCAGTATCTGCAACCCGAGTTGTTAAGCTCGTAGGGGTGTCTCAACACCTAATGCCCTAAGACCAACTGGTCTGGGAGTCATTAGCCTAAAACTCGTTACATGGGTTAAAGATACATTGTGTTTTAAGTTGTATGTGTATATAAATAAAAAGAAAAAAAAAAAAAAAAAAGAGAAAAAAAAAAGAAAAGAAAAAAATCCCAACCCAAGGAAGTTCACCTTAAACATTTGAACATAATATTGTTTTCTTCCAACAAAAGCCCCATCATCTATGTTTTCATTGAGCACACAAAAAGAAGGTTTATTAATATCTTGTTTACGAAGTATGAAGCAGGAATATAAATTTAATGAGAGTTTGTTTATCTGGATAGATTAATGGAAGTTGAATGATGAATGCCTTGCTTTGTGGAACTTGCAAATTGTTTCTCTATTTCAACGCTTTAGATTACTAGGGACTAGTAATAAGCTGGTTGGGGGGTGTGATTAGTACTTAAAAGTGCATGTTTATCAAGGTTTTATATCATCATTTTGCACTTGAAGTATCAATAACTCCTTAACTAAAGCATGTTTTATAATAACAAGTTTGATATTATAAGATATCTTAATTTATGGTAAATGCTCATTTTAAATGCAGGACTATCACATAAATAAAAGGATTGATTGATGAGTTTAAGCATTGAAAGTTAAAGGACAAAGAGATGGCCAAACTTAGAAAAGAGATGTCGGTGCAGTCCAAACCGGAACATTGCTCGGTAATTGGATCATATCTGGAGCTCTAGATCTCGGATTTAGGTCCATTTTATATGGATGGAAAGGTAAGACAAAGGCCTACAACTTTCATGAGGAGCCCAAGATCTAAGAAGGCCTTTTTGAAGTCCAAATTGAAGGAACAACGAAGAAGTCCGAAGCTGTCCTGCAGCCCAGACACTATTTAGTGTTCAGCCCATATCTTGAGTTCTAGAAGTCCAAATGACCTCATCTTTTTTTTGTTGGAAAGCTAAGACAATTTCCTAGAACATTCCTGAGGATTCTGGGCAAATTATGATGTTAGCAATGACGTTTTGTTCAGACAAGAAGATAAGGATTGTCACCAAAGTCAAGATGTGGCCACCCACTCATCAATTAGTCAACAAATCAATAGTTCCAAATTTTAGCCTATAAAAGGAGGCACTTACCATGTATTAAGGCATCTTGGTGTTCAGATCAAGATCATGCTCTTGCTTTCTCTCTTTGTATTGCTTATGTCTTGCTTTCATTAATATCAAGTTTATGCACTTCATTTCCTTTCTTTTACTTAGTTAACTTCTTTCTCATTTATGTTCTTATCTTGTTTATTTATGTTTCTTTCTTTCATTATGTTTAGCTAAGTTAATTATGTCAAGGTGAAAAGGGCACACTAATGGTGTAAGAATAAGTATAATATAAACTTAACATGAACCTTAACGATGGATACTAACATGTTTTATATTTGTTATCTTGTTCACTTTTAATACTTTGCTTGTTAAATGGTTAATCTAGATTTATGTTGTATAACACTTGGTACAACAAATACTTGGTACTTTCATAGCCCATACTGTATGGTATAACCGACACCTGAGCTATGAAAGGGACTTGATTTGTTGTTAACATAAGTTATAATCATGAACGCCTGCCAACATTTACAAGTATTAGCTTTATTCGAATAAGATAACTAATGTAATCATGTTAACAATTTATAATCTGATTGGAACCTCCTTTATGTGTGGTTTCCAATTGAGTAATAAGAGTTTATATTATACTTGTTTGAAGTACCATTAGTGGATCCTCTAACCTTGACATTCGTTTTTATCATTGTTTAATCCTTACATTAATCTTCCAACTCAAAGTTCTCATTAATTTCTTCATCTTCTTCTATTGCTACTACTACTACTATTATTATTTTTATTATTGTTGTTGTTGTTATTTACATTCTGTAATATATCCCTTTGATCTTTTCATAAAGGCAGTATATAGGCTGGAAACCTGTGACCCGATCTTTAGATCATTCTCAGGTATAACAACGCCACGTACTGAGTATTATTATTGTTGTTGTTGTTGTTGTTGTTGTTGTTGTTGTTGTTGTCTTGTTATTTATAATTTATACAATTAACCTCTCTGTGGTTCGACCCCGGTCTTGCCGGGTTATTTATTACTTCGACACTCCTGCACTTGGGAGAAGACATCAAGCTTTTGGTCGTGTCAATGTCGGAAAGCCGCGAAACTCACCGAGGCAAAGCGTTTCGCCGTTTACGGAAGATGTCTGATGTAGAACAAGTAGCATAAGCATACATGCTCAAGAGGGATCACGCGAAATTCAAAGGCAACTGAATTTCGGCAACCGGGGCATCGAAGTCGGAATGCCTCGAAACTCACGGAGGCAAAGCGTTTCGCCGTTTGCAAAAGAAGTCTGATGTAGAACAAGTAGCAGAAGCATACAGGCTAAAGAGGGATTACCTGAAATTCAAAGGCAACTGAATTTTGGCAAAGGGGGCATCGAAGTCGGAATGCCGCGAAACTCACCGAGGCAAAGAGTTTCGCCGTTTGTGGTAGATGTCTGATGTAGAAAAAGTACCAGAAGCATACATGCTCAAGAGGGATCACCCTAAATTCAAAGGCAACTGAATTTCGGCAACCGGGGCATCGAAGTCGGAATGCCGCGAAACTCACCGAGTCAAAGCGTTTCGCCGTTTGCGGAAGAAGTCTGATGTAGAACGAGTAGCAAAAGCATACATGCTCAAGAGGGATCACCCGAAATTCAAAGGCAACAGAATATCGGCAACCGAGCATCGAAGTCGAAATGCCGCGAACTCACCGAGGCAAATCGTTTCGCCGTTTGCGAAAGAAGACTGATGTAGAAAAAGTAGCAGAAGCAAAGATACTCAAGAGGAATCACCCGAAATTCAAAGGCAACTGAATTTCGGCAACCTGGGCATCGATGTCGGAATGCCTCGAAACTCACCGAGGCAAAGCGTTTCGCCGTTTCCGGAAGAAGTTTGATGTAGAACAAATAGCAGAAGCATACATGCTCAAGAGGGATCACCCGAAATTCAAAGGCAACTGAACTTCAGCAACGGGGGCATCAAAGTCGGAATGCCGCGAAACTCAACGAGGCAAAGCATTTCGCCGTTTGCGGATGAAGTCTGATGTAGAACAAGTGGTAGAACCATACATGCCCAAGAGGGATCACCCGAAATTCAAAGGCAACTTAATTTCGGCAACCTGGGCATCGATGTCGGAAAGCCGCGAAACTCACTTAGGCAAAGCGTTTGGCCGTTTACGGAAGATGTCTGATGTAGAACAAGTAGCATGAGCATACATGCTCAAGAGGGATCACCCGAAATTCAAAGGCAACTGAATTTCAGCAACCGGGGCATCGAAGTCGGAATGCCTCGAAACTCACGGAGGCAAAGCGTTTCGCCGTTTGCAAAAGAAGTCTGATGTAGAACAAGTAGCAGAAGCATACAGGCTAAAGAGGGATTACCTGAAATTCAAAGGCAACTGAATTTCGGCAACCGGGGCATCGAAGTCCGAATGCCGCAAAACTCACCGAGGCAAAGCGTTTCGCCATTTGCGGAAGAAGTCTGATGTAGAACAAGTAGCAGAAGCATACATGCTCAGGATGGATCACCCGAAATTCAAAGGCAACTGAATTTCGGCAACCGGGGCATCGAAGTCGGAATGCCGCGAAACTCGCCGAGTCAAAGCGTTTCGCCGTTTGAGGAAGAAGTCTGATGTAGAACAAGTAGCAGAAGCATACATGCTCAAGAGGGATCACCCGAAATTCAAAGGCAACAGAATATCGGCAACCGAGCATCGAAGTCAAAATGCCGCGAACTCACCGAGGCAAATCGTTTCGCCATTTGCGAAAGCAGACTGAATTAGAAAAAGTAGCAAAAGCATACATACTCAAGAGGAATCACCCGAAATTCAAAGGCAACTGAATTTCGGCAACCTGGGCATCGATGTCGGAATTCCACGAAACTCACCGAGGCAAAGCGTTTCGCCGTTTCCAGAAGATGTCTGATGTAGAACAAGTAGCAGAAGCATACATGCTCAAGAGGGATCACACGAAATTCAAAGGCAACTGAATTTCGGCAACCGGGGCATCGAAGTGGGAATGCCGCGAAACTCACCGAGGCAAAGCGTTTCGCCGTTTGCGGAAGAAGTCTGATGTAGAACAAATAGCAGAAGCATACATGCTCAAGAGGGATCACCCGAAATTCATAGGCAACTGAACTTCGGCAACGGGGGCATTAAAGTCGGAATGCCGCGAAACTCAACGAGGCAAAGCGTTTCGCCGTTTGCGGATGAAGTCTGATGTAGAACAAGTAGCAGAAGCATACATGCTCAAGAGGGATCACCCAAAATTCAAAGGCAACTTAATTTCGGCAACCTGGGCATCGATGTCGGAAAGCCGAGAAACTCACCGAGGCAAAGCGTTTCGCCGTTTACGGAAGATGTCTGATGTAGAACAAGTAGCATAAGCATACATGCTCAAGAGGGATCACCCGAAATTCAAAGGCAACTGAATTTCGGCAACCGGGGCATCGAAGTCGGAATGCCGTGAAACTCACGAAGGCAACGCGTTTTGCCGTTTGCGCAAGAAGTCTGATGTAGAACAAGTAGGAGAAGCATACAGGCTAAAGAGGGATTACCTGAAATTCAAAGGCAACTGAATTTCGGCAACCGGGGCATCGAAGTCAGAATGCCGCGAAACTCACCGAGGCAAGGCGTTTCGCCGTTTGCGAAAGAAGTCTGATGTAGAACAAGTAGCAGAAGCATACAGGCTAAACAGGGATTACCAGAAATTCAAAGGCAACTGAATTTCGGCAACGGGGGCATCGAAGTGGGAATGCCGCGAAACTCACCGAGGCAAAGAGTTTCGCCGTTTGCGGAAGATGTATGATGTAGAACAAGTAGCAGAAGCATACATGATCAAGAGGGATCACCCGAAATTCAAAGGCAACTGAATTTTGTCAACCGGGGCATCGAAGTCGGAATGCCGCGAAACTCACTGAGGCAAAGCGTTTCGCCGTTTGCGGAAGAAGTCTGATGTAGAACAAGTAGTAAAAGCATACATGCTCAAGAGGGATCACCCGAAATTCAAAGGCAACAGAATATCGGCAACCGAGCACCGAAGTCGAAATGCCGCGAACTCACCGATGCAAATCGTTTCGCCGTTGGCGAAAGAAGACTGATGTAGAAAAAGTAGCAGAAGCATACATACTCGAGAGGAATCACCCGAAATTCAAAGGCAACTGAATTTCGGCAACCCGGGCATCGATGTCGGAAGGCCGCGAAACTCACCGAGGCGAAGCATTTCGCCGTTTCCGGAAGATGTCTGATGTAGAACAAGTAGCAGAAACATACATGCTCAATAGGGATCACCCGAAATTCAAAGGCAACTGAATTTCGGCAACCGGGGCATCGAAGTCGGAATGCCGCGAAACTCACCGAGGCAAAGCGTTTCGCCGTTTGCGGAAGAAGTCTGATGTAGAACAAATAGCAAAAGCATACAGGCTCAAGAGGGATTACCTGAAATTCAAAGGTAACTGAATTTTGGCAACGGGGCCATCGAAGTCGGAATGCCGCGAAACTCACAGAGGCAAAGCGTTTCGCCGTTTGCGGAAGAAGTCTGATGTAGAACAAGTAGCACAAGCATACAGGCTCAAGAGGGATTACCTGAAATTCAAAGGCAACTGAATTTTGGCAACGGGGGCATCGAAGTCGGAATGCCGCGAAACTCACTGAGGCAAAGAATTTCGCCATTTGCGGAAGATGTCTAATGTAGAACAAGTAGCAGAAACGTACAGGCTCAAGAGGGATCACCTGAAATTCAAAGGCAACTAAACTTCGGCAACGGGGGCATCGAAGTCGGAATGCCGCGAAACTCACCGAGGCAAATCGTTTCGCTATTTGCAGAAGAAGTCTGATGTAGAAAAAGTACCAGAAGCATACATGCTCAAGAGGGATCACTCGAAATTCAAACGCAACAAAAATTTCGGCAACCGGGTCATCGAAGTCGGAATGCCGCGAAACTCACCGAGTCAAAACGTTTCGCCGTTTGCGGAAGAAGTCTGATTTAGAACAAGTAGCAGAAGCATACATGCTCAAGAGGGATCACCCGAAATTCAAAGGCAACAGAATATCGGCAACCGAGCATCGAAGTAGAAATGCCGCGAACTCACCGAGGCAAATCGTTTCGCCGTTTGCGAAAGAAGATTGATGTAGAAAAAGTAGCAGAAGCATACATACTCAAGACGAATCACCCGAAATTCAAAGGCAACTGAATTTCGGTAAGCTGGGCATCGAAGTGGGAATGTCGCGAAACTCACCGAGGCAAAGAGTTTCGCCGTTTGCTGAAGATATTTGATGTAGAACAAGTAGCAGAAGCATACATGCTCAAGAGGGATCACCCGAAATTCAAAGGCAACTGAATTTCATCAACCGGGGCATCGAAGTCGGAATGCCGCGAAACTCACTGAGGCAAGGCGTTTCGCCGTTTGCGAATGAAGTCTGATGTAGAAAAAGTAGCAGAAGCATACATGCTCCAGAGGGATCACCCGAAATTCAAAGGCAACTGAATTTCGTCAACCGGGGCATCGAAGTCGGAATGCCGCGAAACTCACCGAGGCAAAGCGTTTCGCCGTTTGCGGAAGAAGTCTGATGTAGAACAAGTAGCAGAAGCATACATGCTCAAGAGGGATCACCCGAAATTCAAAGGCAACTGAATTTCGGCAACCGGGGCATCGATGTCGGAATGCCGCGAAACTCACCGAGGCAAGTCGTTTCGCCGTTTGCGAAAGAAGTCTGATGTAGAACAAATAGCAGAAGCATACATGCTCAAGAGGGATCACCTGAAATTCAAAGGCAACTGAATTTCGGCAACCGAGGCAAAGCGTTTCGCCGTTTGCGGAAGAAGTCTGATGTAGAACAAGTAGCAGAAGCATACATGCTCAGGATGGATCACCCGAAATTCAAAGGCAACTGAATTTCGGCAACCGAGCATTGAAGTCGGAATGCCACGAAACTCTCCAAGGCAAAGCGTTTCGCCGTTTGCGGAAGAAGTCTGATGTATAACAAGTAGCAGAAGCATACATGCTCAAGAGGGATCATCTGAAATTCCAAGGCAATAGAATATCGGCAACCGAGCATCGAAGTCGAAATGCCGCGAAACTCACCGAGGCTAAGCGTTTCGCCGTTTGCGGAAGAAGTCTGATGTAGAACAAGTAGCAGAAGCATACATGCTCAAGAGGGATCACCCGAAATTCAAAGGCAACTGAATTTCGTCAACCGGGGCTTCGAAGTCGGAATGCCGCGAAACTCACCGAGGCAAAGCGTTTCGCCGTTTGCGGAAGAAGTCTGAAGTAGAACAAGTAGCAGAAGCATACAGGCTCAAGAGGGATGACCTGAAATTCAAAGGCAACTGAATTTCGGCAACCGGGGCATCGAAGTCGGAATGCCGCGAAACTCACCGAGGCAAAGCGTTTCGCCGTTTGCGGAAGAAGTCTGATGTAGAACAAGTAGCAGAAGCATACATGCTCAAGAGGGATCACCCGAAATTCAAAGGCAACAGAATATCGGCAACCGAGAATCGAAGTCGAAATGCCGCGAACTCACCAAGGCAAATCGTTTCGCCGTTTGAGAAAGAAGACTGATGTAGAAAAAGTAGCAGAAGCATACATACTGAAGAGGAATCACCCGAAATTCAAAGGCAACTGAATTTCGGCAACTTGGGCATCGATGTCGGAATGCCGCGAAACTCAACGAGGCAAAGCGTTTCGCCGTTTCCGTAAGATGTCTGATGTAGAACAAGTAGCAGAAGCATACATGCTCAAGAGGGATCACCCGAAATTCAAAGGCAACTGAATTTCGGTAACCGGGGCATCGAAGTCGGAATGCCGCGAAACTCACCGAGGCAAAGCGTTTCGCCGTTTGCGGAAGAAGTCTGATGTAGAACAAGTAGCAGAAGCATACAGGCTCAAGAGGGATTACCTGAAATTCAAAGGCAACTGAATTTTGGCAACGGGGGCATCGAAGTCGGAATGCCGCGAAACTCACCGAGGCAAAGAGTTTCGCCGTTTGCGGAAGATGTCTGATGTAGAACAAGTAGCAGAAACGTACATGCTCAAGAGGGATCACCCGAAATTCAAAGGCAACTGAATTTCGGCAACCGGGGCATCGAAGTCGGAATGCCGCGAAACTCACCGAGGCAAATCGTTTCGCCGTTTGCGGAAGAAGTCTGATGTAGAAAAAATACCAGAAGCATACATGCTCAAGAGGGATCACCCGAAATTCAAAGGCAACTGAATTTCGGCAACCGGGGCATCGAAGTCGGAATGCCGCAAAACTCACCGAGTCAAAGCGTTTCGCCGTTTGCGGAAGAAGTCTGATGTAGAACAAGTAGCAGAAGCACACATGCTCAAGACGGATCACCCAAAATTCAAAGGCAAATGAATTTCGGCATCCGAGCATCGAAGTCAGAATGCTGCGAAACTCACCGAGGCAAAGCGTTTCGTCGTTTGCGGAAAAGTCTAATGTAGAACAAATAGCAGAAGCATACATGCTCAAGAGGGATCACCTGAAATTCAAAGGCAACTGAACTTTGGCAACGGGGGCATCAAAATCGGAATGCCGCGAAACTCATCGAGGCAAAGCGTTTCGCCGTTTGCGGATGAAGTCTGATGTAGAACAAGTAGCAGAAGCATACATGCTCAAGAGGGATCACCCGAAATTCAAAGGCAACTGAATTTTGTCAACCGGGGCATCGAAGTCAGAATGCCTCGAAACTCACCGAGGCAAGGCGTTTCGGCGTTTGCGAAAGAAGTCTGATGTAGAACAAGTAGCAGAAGCATACATGCTCACGAGGGATCACCCGAAATTCAAAGGCAACTGAATTTTGTCAACCGGGGCATCGAAGTCAGAATGCCGCGAAACTCACCGAGGCAAGGCGTTTCGCCGTTTGCGAAAGAAGTCTGATGTAGAAAAAGTAGCAGAAGCATACATGCTCAAGAGGGATCACCCGAAATTCAAAGGCAACTGAACTTCGGCAACGGGGGCATCGAAGTCGGAATGCCACGAAACTCACCGAGGCAAATCGTTTCGCCGTTTGCGGAAGAAGTCTGATGTAGAAAAAATACCAGAAGCATACATGCTCAAGAGGGATCACCCGAAATTCAAAGGCAACTGAATTTCGGCAACCGGGGCGTCGAAGTCGGAATGCTGCGAAACTCACCGATTCAAAGCGTTTCGCCGTTTGCGTAAGAAGTCTGATGTAGAACAAGTAGCAGAAGCATACATGCTCAAGACGGATCACCCAAAATTCAAAGGCAAATGAATTTCGGCATCCGAGCATCGAAGTCAGAATGCTGCGAAACTCACCGAGGCAAAGCGTTTCGCCGTTTGCGGAAGAAGTCTGATGTACAACAACTAGCAGAAGCATACATGCTCAAGAGGGATCACCCGAAATTCAAAGGCAACTGAACTTTGGCAACGGGGGCATCAAAATCGGAATGCCGCGAAACTCAACGAGGCAAAGCGTTTCGCCGTTTGCGGATGAAGTCTGATGTAGAACAAGTAGCAGAAGCATACATGCTCAAGAGGGATCACCCGAAATTCAAAGGCAACTTAATTTCGGCAACCTAGGCATCGATGTCGGAAAGCCGCGAAACTCACCGAGGCAAAGCGTTTCGCCGTTTGCGAAAGAAGTCTGATGTAGAACAAGTAGCAGAAGCATACATGCTCAAGAGGGATCACCCAAAATTCAAAGGCAATTGAATTTCGGCAACCGGGGCATCGAAGTCGGAATGCCGCGAAACTCACCGAGGCAAAGCGTTTCGCCGTATGCGGAAGAAGTGTTATGTAGAACAAGTAGCAGAAGCATACATGCTCAAGAGGGATCACCTGAAATTCAAAGGCAACTGAACTTTGGCAACGGGGGCATCAAAATCGGAATGCCGCGAAACTCATCGAGGCAAAGCGTTTCGCCGTTTGCGGATGAAGTCTGATGTAGAACAAGTAGCAGAAGCATACATGCTCAAGAGGGATCACCCGAAATTCAAAGGCAACTGAATTTTGTCAACCGGGGCATCGAAGTCAGAATGCCTCGAAACTCACCGAGGCAAGGCGTTTCGGCGTTTGCGAAAGAAGTCTGATGTAGAACAAGTAGCAGAAGCATACATGCTCACGAGGGATCACCCGAAATTCAAAGGCAACTGAATTTTGTCAACCGGGGCATCGAAGTCAGAATGCCGCGAAACTCACCGAGGCAAGGCGTTTCGCCGTTTGCGAAAGAAGTCTGATGTAGAAAAAGTAGCAGAAGCATACATGCTCAAGAGGGATCACCCGAAATTCAAAGGCAACTGAACTTCGGCAACGGGGGCATCGAAGTCGGAATGCCACGAAACTCACCGAGGCAAAGCGTTTCGCCGTTTGCGGAAGAAGTCTGATGTAGAACAAGTAGCAGAAGCATACATGCTCAAGAGGGATCACCCGAAATTCAAAGGCAACTGAATTTCGGCAACCGGGGCATCGAAGTCGGAATGCCGCGAAACTCACCGAGTCAAAGCGTTTCGCCGTTTGCGGAAGAAGTCTGATGTAGAACAAGTAGCAGAAGCATACATGCTCAAGAGGGATCACCCGAAATTCAAAGGCAACTGAATTTCGGCAACCGGGACATCGAAGTCGGAATGCTGCGAAACTCACCGAGTCAAAGCGTTTCGCCGTTTGCGGAAGAAGTCTGATGTACAACAACTAGCAGAAGCATACATGCTCAAGAGGGATCACCCGAAATTCAAAGGCAACTGAATTTCGGCAACCGGGGCATCGAAGTCGGAATGCCGCGAAACTCACCGAGTCAAAGCGTTTCGCCGTTTGCGGAAGAAGTCTGATGTAGAACAAGTAGCAGAAGCATACATGCTCAAGAGGGATCACCCGAAATTCAAAGGCAACTTAATTTCGGCAACCTAGGCATCGATGTCGGAAAGCCGCGAAACTCACCGAGGCAAAGCGTTTCGCCGTTTGCGGAAGAAGTCTGATGTAGAACAAGTAGCAGAAGCATACATGCTCAAGAGGGATCACCCGAAATTCAAAGGCAACTGAATTTCGGCAACCGGGGCATCGAAGTCGGAATGCCGCGAAACTCACCGAGGCAAAGCGTTTCGCCGTATGCGGAAGAAGTGTTATGTAGAACAAGTAGCAGAAGCATACATGCTCAAGAGGGATCACCCGAAATTCAAAGGCAACTGAATTTCGGCAACCGGGGCATCGAAGTCGGAATGCCGCGAAACTCACCGAGGCAAGGCGTTTCGCCGTTTGCGAAAGAAGTCTGATGTAGAACAAATAGCAGAAGCATACATGCTCAGGATGGATCACCCGAAATTCAAAGGCAACTGAATTTCGGCAACCGAGCATTGAAGTCGGAATGCCACGAAACTCTCCAAGGCAAAGCGTTTCGCCGTTTGCGGAAGAAGTCTGATGTATAACAAGTAGCAGAAGCATACATGCTCAAGAGGGATCACCCGAAATTCAAAGGCAACTGAATTTCGGCAACCGGGGCATCGAAGTCGGAATGCCGCGAAACTCACCGAGGCAAAGCGTTTCGCCGTATGCGGAAGAAGTGTTATGTAGAACAAGTAGCAGAAGCATACATGCTCAAGAGGGATCACCCGAAATTCAAAGGCAACTGAATTTCGGCAACCGGGGCATCGAAGTCGGAATGCCGCGAAACTCACCGAGGCAAAGCGTTTCGCCGTTTGCGGAAGAAGTCTGATGTAGAACAAGTAGCAGAAGCATACATGCTCAAGAGGGATCACCCGAAATTCAAAGGCAACTGAATTTCGGCAACCGAGCATTGAAGTCGGAATGCCGCGAAACTCACCAAGGCAAAGCGTTTCGCCGTTTGCGGAAGAAGTCTGATGTAGAACAAGTAGCAGAAGCATACATGCTCAAGAGGGATCACCCGAAATTCAAAGGCAATAGAATATCGGCAACCGAGCATCGAAGTCGAAATGCCGCGAAACTCACAGAGGCAAAGCGTTTCGCCGTTTGCGGAAGAAGTCTGATGTAGAACAAGTAGCAGAAGCATACATGCTCAAGAGGGATCACCCGAAATTCAAAGGCAACTGCATTTCGTCAACCGGGGCTTCGAAGTCGGAATGCCGCGAAACTCATCGAGGCAAAGCGTTTCGCCGTTTGCGGAAGAAGTGTGAAGTAGAACATGTAGCAGAAGCATACAGGCTCAAGAGGGATGACCTGAAATTCAAAGGCAACTGAATTTTGTCAACCGGGGCATCGAAGTCGGAATGCCGCGAAACTCACCGAGGCAAAGCGTTTCGCCGTTTGCGGAAGAAGTCTGATGTAGAACAAGTAGCAGAAGCATACATGCTCAGGATGGATCACCCGAAATTCAAAGGCAACAGAATATCGGCAACCGAGAATCGAAGTCGAAATGCCGCGAAATCACCAAGGCAAATCGTTTCGCCGTTTGAGAAAGAAGACTGATGTAGAAAAAGTAGCAGAAGCATACATACTGAAGAGGAATCACCCGAAATTCAAAGGCAACTGAATTTCGGCAACTTGGGCATCGATGTCGGAATGCCGCGAAACTCAACGAGGCAAAGCGTTTCGCCGTTTCCGTAAGATGTCTGATGTAGAACAAGTAGCAGAAGCATACATGCTCAAGAGGGATCACCCGAAATTCAAAGGCAACTGAATTTCGGCAACCGGGGCATCGAAGTCGGAATGCCGCGAAACTCACCGAGGCAAAGCGTTTCGCCGTTTGCGGAAGAAGTCTGATGTAGAACAAGTAGCAGAAGCATACAGGCTCAAGAGGGATTACCTGAAATTCAAAGGCAACTGAATTTTGGCAACAGGGGCATCGAAGTCGGAATGCCGCGAAACTCACCGAGGCAAAGAGTTTCGCCGTTTGCGGAAGATGACTGATGTAGAACAAGTAGCAGAAACGTACATGCTCAAGAGGGATCACCCGAAATTCAAAGGCAACTGAATTTCGGCAACCGGGGCATCGAAGTCGGAATGCCGCGAAACTCACCGAGGCAAAGCGTTTCGCCGTTTGCGGAAGAAGTCTGATGTAGAACAAGTAGCAGAAGCACACATGCTCAAGACGGATCACCCAAAATTCAAAGGCAAATGAATTTCGGCATCCGAGCATCGAAGTCAGAATGCTGCGAAACTCACCGAGGCAAAGCGTTTCGTCGTTTGCGGAAAAGTCTGATGTAGAACAAATAGCAGAAGCATACATGCTCAAGAGGGATCACCTGAAATTCAAAGGCAACTGAACATTGGCAACGGGGGCATCAAAATCGGAATGCCGCGAAACTCATCGAGGCAAAGCGTTTCGCCGTTTGCGGATGAAGTCTGATGTAGAACAAGTAGCAGAAGCATACATGCTCAAGAGGGATCACCCGAAATTCAAAGGCAACTGAATTTTGTCAACCGGGGCATCGAAGTCAGAATGCCTCGAAACTCACCGAGGCAAGGCGTTTCGGCGTTTGCGAAAGAAGTCTGATGTAGAACAAGTAGCAGAAGCATACATGCTCAAGAGGGATCACCCGAAATTCAAAGGCAACTGAATTTTGTCAACCGGGGCATCGAAGTCAGAATGCCGCGAAACTCACCGAGGCAAGGCGTTTCGCCGTTTGCGAAAGAAGTCTGATGTAGAAAAAGTAGCAGAAGCATACATGCTCAAGAGGGATCACCCGAAATTCAAAGGCAACTGAACTTCGGCAACGGGGGCATCGAAGTCGGAATGCCACGAAACTCACCGAGGCAAATCGTTTCGCCGTTTGCGGAAGAAGTCTGATGTAGAAAAAGTAGCAGAAGCATACATGCTCAAGAGGGATCACCCGAAATTCAAAGGCAACTGAATTTCGGCAACCGGGGCGTCGAAGTCGGAATGCTGCGAAACTCACCGATTCAAAGCGTTTCGCCGTTTGCGTAAGAAGTCTGATGTAGAACAAGTAGCAGAAGCATACATGCTCAAGACGGATCACCCCAAATTCAAAGGCAAATGAATTTCGGCATCCGAGCATCGAAGTCAGAATGCTGCGAAACTCACCGAGGCAAAGCGTTTCGCCGTTTGCGGAAGAAGTCTGATGTACAACAACTAGCAGAAGCATACATGCTCAAGAGGGATCACCCGAAATTCAAAGGCAACTGAACTTTGGCAACGGGGGCATCAAAATCGGAATGCCGCGAAACTCAACGAGGCAAAGCGTTTCGCCGTTTGCGGATGAAGTCTGATGTAGAACAAGTAGCAGAAGCATACATGCTCAAGAGGGATCACCCGAAATTCAAAGGCAACTTAATTTCGGCAACCTAGGCATCGATGTCGGAAAGCCGCGAAACTCACCGAGGCAAAGCGTTTCGCCGTTTGCGAAAGAAGTCTGATGTAGAACAAGTAGCAGAAGCATACATGCTCAAGAGGGATCACCCGAAATTCAAAGGCAACTGAATTTCGGCAACCGGGGCATCGAAGTCGGAATGCCGCGAAACTCACCGAGGCAAAGCGTTTCGCCGTATGCGGAAGAAGTGTTATGTAGAACAAGTAGCAGAAGCATACATGCTCAAGAGGGATCACCCGAAATTCAAAGGCAACTGAATTTCGGCAACCGGGGCATCGAAGTCGGAATGCCGCGAAACTCACCGAGGCAAGGCGTTTCGCCGTTTGCGAAAGAAGTCTGATGTAGAACAAATAGCAGAAGCATACATGCTCAGGATGGATCACCCGAAATTCAAAGGCAACTGAATTTCGGCAACCGAGCATTGAAGTCGGAATGCCACGAAACTCTCCAAGGCAAAGCGTTTCGCCGTTTGCGGAAGAAGTCTGATGTATAACAAGTAGCAGAAGCATACATGCTCAAGAGGGATCACCTGAAATTCAAAGGCAATAGAATATCGGCAACCGAGCATCGAAGTCGAAATGCCGCGAAACTCACAGAGGCAAAGCGTTTCGCCGTTTGCGGAAGAAGTCTGATGTAGAACAAGTAGCAGAAGCATACATGCTCAAGAGGGATCACCCGAAATTCAAAGGCAACTGCATTTCGTCAACCGGGGCTTCGAAGTCGGAATGCCGCGAAACTCATCGAGGCAAAGCGTTTCGCCGTTTGCGGAAGAAGTGTGAAGTAGAACATGTAGCAGAAGCATACAGGCTCAAGAGGGATGACCTGAAATTCAAAGGCAACTGAATTTCGGCAACCGGGGCATCGAAGTCGGAATGCCGCGAAACTCACCGAGGCAAAGCGTTTCGCCGTTTGCGGAAGAAGTCTGATGTAGAACAAGTAGCAGAAGCATACATGCTCAAGATGGATCACCCGAAATTCAAAGGCAACAGAATATCGGCAACCGAGCATCGAAGTCGAAATGCCGCGAACTCACCAAGGCAAATCGTTTCGCCGTTTGAGAAAGAAGACTGATGTAGAAAAAGTAGCAGAAGCATACATACTGAAGAGGAATCACCCGAAATTCAAAGGCAACTGAATTTCGGCAACTTGGGCATCGATGTCGGAATGCCGCGAAACTCAACGAGGCAAAGCGTTTCGCCGTTTCCGGAAGATGTCTGATGTAGAACAAGTAGCAGAAGCATACATGCTCAAGAGGGATCACCCGAAATTCAAAGGCAACTGAATTTCGGCAACCGGGGCATCGAAGTCGGAATGCCGCGAAACTCACCGAGGCAAAGCGTTTCGCCGTTTGCGGAAGAAGTCTGATGTAGAACAAGTAGCAGAAGCATACAGGCTCAAGAGGGATTACCTGAAATTCAAAGGCAACTGAATTTTGGCAACGGGGGCATCGAAGTCGGAATGCCGCGAAACTCACCGAGGCAAAGAGTTTCGCCGTTTGCGGAAGATGTCTGATGTAGAACAAGTAGCAGAAACGTACATGCTCAAGAGGGATCACCCGAAATTCAAAGGCAACTGAACTTCGGCAACGGGGGCATCGAAGTCGGAATGCCGCGAAACTCACCGAGGCAAATCATTTCGCCGTTTGCGGAAGAAGTCTGATGTAGAAAAAATACCAGAAGCATACATGCTCAAGAGGGATCACCCGAAATTCAAAGGCAACTGAATTTCGGAAACCGGGGCATCGAAGTCGGAATGCCGCAAAACTCACCGAGTCAAAGCGTTTCGCCGTTTGCGGAAGAAGTCTGATGTAGAACAAGTAGCAGAAGCACACATGCTCAAGACGGATCACCCAAAATTCAAAGGCAAATGAATTTCGGCATCCGAGCATCGAAGTCAGAATGCTGCGAAACTCACCGAGGCAAAGCGTTTCGTCGTTTGCGGAAAAGTCTGATGTAGAACAAATAGCAGAAGCATACATGCTCAAGAGGGATCATCTGAAATTCAAAGGCAACTGAACTTTGGCAACGGGGGCATCAAAATCGGAATGCCGCGAAACTCATCGAGGCAAAGCGTTTCGCCGTTTGCGGATGAAGTCTGATGTAGAACAAGTAGCAGAAGCATACATGCTCAAGAGGGATCACCCGAAATTCAAAGGCAACTGAATTTTGTCAACCGGGGCATCGAAGTCAGAATGCCTCGAAACTCACCGAGGCAAGGCGTTTCGCCGTTTGCGAAAGAAGTCTGATGTAGAACAAGTAGCAGAAGCATACATGCTCAAGAGGGATCACCCGAAATTCAAAGGCAACTGAATTTTGTCAACCGGGGCATCGAAGTCAGAATGCCGCGAAACTCACCGAGGCAAGGCGTTTCGCCGTTTGCGAAAGAAGTCTGATGTAGAAAAAGTAGCAGAAGCATACATGCTCAAGAGGGATCACCCGAAATTCAAAGGCAACTGAATTTCGGCAACCGGGGCATCGAAGTCGGAATGCCACGAAACTCACCGAGTCAAAGCGTTTCGCCGTTTGCGGAAGAAGTCTGATGTAGAACAAGTAGCAGAAGCATACATGCTCAAGAGGGATCACCCGAAATTCAAAGGCAACTGAATTTCGGCAACCGGGGCGTCGAAGTCGGAATGCCGCGAAACTCACCGAGTCAAAGCGTTTCGCCGTTTGCGGAAGAAGTCTGATGTAGAACAAGTAGCAGAAGCATACATGCTCAAGACGGATCACCCAAAATTCAAAGGCAAATGAATTTCGGCATCCGAGCATCGAAGTCAGAATGCTGCGAAACTCACCGAGGCAAAGCGTTTCGCCGTTTGCGGAAGAAGTCTGATGTACAACAACTAGCAGAAGCATACATGCTCAAGAGGGATCACCCGAAATTCAAAGGCAACTGAACTTTGGCAACGGGGGCATCAAAATCGGAATGCCGCGAAACTCAACGAGGCAAAGCGTTTCGCCGTTTGCGGATGAAGTCTGATGTAGAACAAGTAGCAGAAGCATACATGCTCAAGAGGGATCACCCGAAATTCAAAGGCAACTTAATTTCGGCAACCTAGGCATCGATGTCGGAAAGCCGCGAAACTCACCGAGGCAAAGCGTTTCGCCGTTTACAGACGATGTCTGATGTAGAACAAGTAGCAGAAGCATACATGCTCAAGAGGGATCACCCGAAATTCAAAGGCAACTGAATTTCGGCAACCGGGGCATCGAAGTCGGAATGCCGCGAAACTCACCGAGGCAAAGCGTTTCGCTGTATGCGGAAGAAGTGTTATGTAGAACAAGTAGCAGAAGCATACATGCTCAAGAGGGATCACCCGAAATTCAAAGGCAACTGAATTTTGTCAACCGGGGCATCGAAGTCGGAATGCCGCGAAACTCACCGAGGCAAAGAGTTTCGCCGTTTGCGGAAGATGACTGATGTAGAACAAGTAGCAGAAACGTACATGCTCATGAGGGATCACCCGAAATTCAAAGGCAACTGAACTTCGGCAACGGGGGCATCGAAGTCGGAATGCCGCGAAACTCACCGAGGCAAATCGTTTCGCCGTTTGCGGAAGAAGTCTGATGTAGAAAAAATACCAGAAGCATACATGCTCAAGAGGGATCACCCGAAATTCAAAGGCAACTGAATTTCGGCAACCGGGGCATCGAAGTCGGAATGCCGCAAAACTCACCGAGTCAAAGCGTTTCGCCGTTTGCGGAAGAAGTCTGATGTAGAACAAGTAGCAGAAGCATACATGCTCAAGACGGATCACCCAAAATTCAAAGGCAAATGAATTTCGGCATCCGAGCATCGAAGTCAGAATGCTGCGAAACTCACCGAGGCAAAGCGTTTCGCCGTTTGCGGAAAAGTCTGATGTAGAACAAATAGCAGAAGCATACATGCTCAAGAGGGATCACCTGAAATTCAAAGGCAACTGAACTTTGGCAACGGGGGCATCAAACTCGGAATGCCGCGAAACTCATCGAGGCAAAGCGTTTCGCCGTTTGCGGATGAAGTCTGATGTAGAACAAGTAGCAGAAGCATACATGCTCAAGAGGGATCACCCGAAATTCAAAGGCAACTAAATTTTGTCAACCGGGGCATCGAAGTCCGAATGCCGCGAAACTCACCGAGGCAAGGCGTTTCGCCGTTTGCGAAAGAAGTCTGATGTAGAAAAAGTAGCAGAAGCATACATGCTCAAGAGGGATCACCCGAAATTCAAAGGCAACTGAACTTCGGCAACGGGGGCATCGAAGTCGGAATGCCGCGAAACTCACCGAGGCAAATCGTTTCGCCGTTTGCGGAAGAAGTCTGATGTAGAAAAAATACCAGAAGCATACATGCTCAAGAGGGATCACCCGAAATTCAAAGGCAACTGAATTTCGGCAACCGGGGCGTCGAAGTCTGAATGCTGCGAAACTCACCGATTCAAAGCGTTTCGCCGTTTGCGTAAGAAGTCTGATGTAGAACAAGTAGCAGAAGCATACATGCTCAAGACGGATCACCCAAAATTCAAAGGCAAATGAATTTCGGCATCCGAGCATCGAAGTCAGAATGCTGCGAAACTCACCGAGGCAAAGCGTTTCGCAGTTTGCGGAAGAAGTCTGATGTACAACAAATAGCAGAAGCATACATGCTCAAGAGGGATCACCCGAAATTCAAAGGCAACTGAACTTTGGCAACGGGGGCATCAAAATCGGAATGCCGCGAAACTCAACGAGGCAAAGCGTTTCGCCGTTTGCGGATGAAGTCTGATGTAGAACAAGTAGCAGAAGCATACATGCTCAAGAGGGATCACCCGAAATTCAAAGGCAACTTAATTTCGGCAACCTAGGCATCGATGTCGGAAAGCCGCGAAACTCACCGAGTCAAAGCGTTTCGCCGTTTGCGGAAGAAGTCTGATGTAGAACAAGTAGCAGAAGCATACATGCTCAAGAGGGATCACCCGAAATTCAAAGGCAACTGAATTTCGGCAACCGGGGCATCGAAGTCGGAATGCCGCGAAACTCACCGAGTCAAAGCGTTTCGCCGTTTGCGGAAGAAGTCTGATGTAGAACAAGTAGCAGAAGCATACATGCTCAAGAGGGATCACCCGAAATTCAAAGGCAACTGAATTTCGTCAACCGGGGAATCGAAGACGGACTGCCGCCAAACTCACCGAGTCAAAGCGTTTCGCCGTTTGCGGAAGAAGTCTGATGTAGAACAAGTAGCAGAAGCATACATGCTCAAGAGGGATCACCCGAAATTCAAAGGCAACTGAATTTCGGCAACCGGGGCATCGAAGTCGGAATGCCGCGAAACTCACCGAGTCAAAGCGTTTCGCCGTATGCGGAAGAAGTGTTATGTAGAACAAGTAGCAGAAGCATACATGCTCAAGAGGGATCACCCGAAATTCAAAGGCAACTGAATTTCGTCAACCGGGGCATCGAAGTCGGAATGCCGCGAAACTCACCGAGTCAAAGCGTTTCGCCGTTTGCGGAAGAAGTCTAATGTAGAACAAGTAGCAGAAGCATACATGCTCAAGAGGGATCACCCGAAATTCAAAGTCCACTGAATTTCGGCAACCGGGGCATCGAATTCGGAATGCCGCGAAACTAATCGAGGCAAATCGTTTCGCCGTTTGCGGGAGAAGTCTTATGTAGAACAAGTAGCAGAAGCATACATGTTCAAGAGGGATCACCCGAAATTCAAAGGCAACTGAATTTTGTCAACCGGAGCTTCGAAGTCGGAATGCCGCGAAACTCACCGAGGCAAAGCGTTTCGCCGTTTGCGGAAGAAGTCTGATGTAGAACAAGTAGCAGAAGCATACAGGCTGAAGAGGGTTGACCTGAAATTCAAAGGCAACTGAATTTCGGCAACGGGGGCATCGAAGTCAGAATGCCGTGAAACTCACCGAGGCAAATCGTTTCGCCGTTTGTGGAAGAAGTGTGAAGTAGAACAAGTAGCAGAAGCATACATGCTCAAGAGGGATCACCCGAAATTCAAAGGCAACAGAAAATCGGCAACCGAGCATCGAAGTCGAAATGCCGCGAAACTCACCGAGGTAAATCCTTTCGCCGTTTGCGGAAGAAGTCTGGTGAAGAACAAGTAGCAGAAGCATACAGGCTCAAGAGGGTGACCTGAAATTCAAAGGCAACTAAATTCGGCAACGGGGGCATCGAAGTTAGAATGCCGCGAAACTCACCGAGGCAAATCGTTTCGCCGTTTGTGGAAGAAGTGTGAAGTAGAACAAGTCAGAAGCATACATGCTCAAGAGGGATCACCCGAAATCCAAAGGCAACAGAAAATCGGCAACCGAGCATCGAAGTCGAAATGCCGCGAAACTCACCGAGCAAATCATTTCGCCGTTTGCGGAGAGAAGTCTGGTGTAGAAAAAGTAGCAGAAGC